>ML789417.1:576905-618941 GCA_009831015.1 Picea engelmannii
ACATATGACAAGTTTTCTTCCTTTTGGAAGAGGAAGAAGATCCCAAGTATCATTTTCCATTAAAGAATGATACTCTTCATTCATTGTTGTATCCCAATCTGGATGACCTAAAGCTTCTGCAAATGTCTCTGGATCATGAGTCTCTAAAAATTGAGCCAAAAGAGAAAAGGCTCATTCAAACTGAGAACGTGTCTGACATTGATATGAAGGATCACCGACAAGATCACCAATTGCTTCTCGTGTTGAACGGACCCATCAAGGAAGAAGTGGTGTTGGTGTTGGTTCAAGTTCAATGGACTCATATGGAGGAAGGTGAGCAGGCAGAGGCGGATTTTCATCCTCACTATCATGATATGAAGAAGAAACCATAATAGAACAAAAGAAGGCACAATTGTCGAAGATGGCTCGCGGGATGAAGAAGGCACAATCATCAAATTAGGCTCGTAGGCCAAGAGATTTTCATCAAATTTAACATCTCTTCTAATAATAATTTCATTATAATGTGGTTGTGGGAGTTTGGATCTACAAATTCCTCACAATGGAAGTAGGACAAAGGCATCCCCAACCGATAGAACAAAGGATAGAGAAAGGATGTACCCCCTCAGGAAAACTAGTCCAAGACACAAACAAAGAATAGTAATGAGAAGACAGAGACAGACACTGGGAAGTGGTGTGAATTCCATAAAATCCCCTGGCATAACACTGATGAATGTTGCTCAAAGCAGTTGTTGGTGGTCGAGTTGAAAGCCTCAAAGTCAGAGGAAGGTTCTGACTCTGAATTAGATCTAGAAAAAGAGAAGCAGATCATTGATACAGAACCCAGTTCCACTGTCGCTACCACTAAGGTCTAGCCAAGTGAACCAGAGGAAGGTGAACAACTTTTTCACTTGCATATGTGGGTGAAGAGTGGTCCATTGCATTTCATTTTTGATAGCGGAAGCCAAAAGAACCTGATCTCAGTAGAGGTCATCAAGCGGTTGAACCTGTCGATGACAGCACACCTGCATCCCTACACCATCGGGTGGCTCTACCAAGGAAGAGACCTTCATGTCAACCAACAGTGTCATCTTCCCTATGGAATCAATCCCTTCAAGGATGAGGTATTGTGTGATATTTCCCCACTTGAAGTTTGTTATTTTATTTTAGGCCAACCATATTTGTGGAAACGGTATCTTGTATATGAGTCTAGACCTCACAGTGTTATTATTACTTTGGGTAAAAAATTGTACATGATACTAGAGGTAGCTCCATATACCACTATTTCTTTGATCTCTATTAAGCAATGAAGGAAGGTCATTTCCCAGACCTAGAAAATTGTTTTCTTCATGATTCACTCTCAACGTGAACAGAAGTTCATAGCCACATTCATGGCCTCTCCATGCAGCAGAAGCAAGTGGAAAATATCATGGAGGAATACAAAGACATATTCTCCTCACCCATCGGTGTGTCGCGGCACTATCAAGTCAAGCATTCAATCAACCTAACCACCGATGGACCTCTACACAATGGGTCATTCTATCACCGCTCTCTGATGGAAAATGAGGAAATTAAACGATAGATCCAATCGTTTCTTCAAAAGGGGAACATCTGACCCAACTCCTCACCCTGTGGGAGCCAAATTGTACTCATACATAATAAATATGGGACTTGGTTTCTCTGCATTGATTATAGGGCCCTAAACAAAATCACAGTCAGGAACAGGTACCCAATTCCCTGAATTGATGATCTTCTTGACCAGCTCAAGGGAGCCAAGTTTTTCAGCAAGATTGACCTGAAGTATGGTTACCACGAGGTCCTAATAGAACAAATTGATGTATGGAAGATTGATTTCAATTCCAAAGAAGGTATTTTTGAATGGATAGCCATGCCATTTGGTTTGACAAATGCTCCAGAAATTTTCATGAGATTTATGGACGATATATTGCGTCCCTTCACCAATTATTTTGTGGTGGTATATATGAATGAAATCCTCATCTTCAGCAAGAATTGGGCAGAACACTTGCAGCATATTTAGCAGGTCCTTCACACTCTATGACAACACAAGCTATATGCTAACTTGGAAAAATGATCCTTCATAATGAACAAGGTCCAATACCTAGGATACATTGTTGATGAGAATGGTGTGCATGTGGATCCAACCAAGATTACAGTTATTTGTAATTGTCCAGCCCTGACCACACTAATCGATCTTCAAAGTTTCTTAGTAATTTCCAAATTCTATCGCAGGTTCGTGTTGGGATTCTCACATATTGCATGGGCTCTCAACCAATTGACCAAGGGTGGTGGCAAGGAAAATTTCATGTGGGGAAAGTCATAACAACAAGCATTCGATGATTTGAAACATCATTTGTCCTCAACTTTGATACTCTCCTTACCCAATCTACAACAACATTTTGAGATTGAGAAAGATGCTTCATACTATGTCATGGGTGAATTCATAGTGAGACACTATCAGATGTCATTCGTAAGTACCCCACCTATGACAAAGAAATGTATTCCAATGTACAAGACCGTCGACAATGGAAGCACTACATTCTCGGGAAGGAAATATTCATCCACACTGATCACAAGCCTCTACAGTTCATGCAAACAAAAGGAAAATTATAAAATGACCTCCATCAAAAGTGGTCCACATACTTGTAGCAGTTCCATCTCAACATCAAATATAAGACAGGGAGCACCAATTGTGTCACTGACTACCTCAGTCGACCTCCAATTGTAGCCTTAACCATGGTGCTCTATTCTTGTGGCCATGAGGCATCTGAGTGGCCCAAACTCTACAAGAGTGATCCTGACTTCACTACCACTTACCATATGCTAGGCACAGGTGCAAATGTAACTGAATTTTATATTCAGGACAGATTGGTATGCCCTCTGGGACACCTATGTTTTCCTTCAAGTGAGCATGCAAAGCTATTTTTGGAAGCTCAATACAGTTGGGTGGTAGGACATTTTTGCATGAAAAATATGGTGGAAGTACTACAGAAGCATTTCTCCTGGATGAAACTTCGACAGGACATCAACAAGTATATCAGGTCTTACACCACTTATGCCATTGTCAAACCAACCACTAAGAAGCAAGGCCTATACACCACTATACCTACTCCATACAAGCCATGGAAATCCATCTATGTGGACTACATGTTGATCCTTCCTTCAACCAAGTAGGGAAATGACTGTGTTTATGTGGTGGTTGATCAATTTTCTAAGATGGCCATCCTCACAACCTGCAAGAAGAATATCACAATGGACGCCACTGCCAAGATCTTCTTCGAACGGGTGTGGGTACAGTTTGGGATACCACATACCATCATATTATATTGGGGTAGCATGTTCCTCAACACATTCTGATCTAGCCTCTGGTCATTGTTGGACACCAAGCTCACCAAATCCACCACCTTCCACCCCCAAAACGATGGCTAAACAGAGGTTGTCAACAAAATGATCGTGCATATATTGCAGATGTACAACTCCAAACATCCACGCACATGGGATGACAGTCTCCCCTATGTTCAACACAACTACAGCAGAGCCCTTCATAGCTTGACCAACCACGGTCCCTTTCAGGTGGGGTTGGGATTTCAACCATTGGGTCACATTGATGTCGCACTACCCCTTGCATCCACACACATGGAATCATCCCATGATCAATCTGAGGCCGATAAAGCCACCAATTTTATTGAACGAATTCAACACATTTGGCAATAGGTGCATGATATTTTATAGAAATCCAATGCTAAGTACAAACAGCGCCATGATCAATGTTGGGTGGCACACAAGTTTTATATGCAAGACAAGGTTTGGTTGCATTTGCAGAAAGAACGCATTATAGGACCCCATCGAAAGATTCATCCACTTCATTATGGACCTTACACCATCACCAAGGTTGTGGGTAACAATGCTTTTGAGCTAAGTATCCCCCCCTTCCTTGCCCTGCACCTCGTGTTCAATGTGGACCTTCTTCAACCATACTTCCCACCATTATTGGACACATCAGATATCGTCGAGAAGTTGACATTGAAAGAGATCAACCCTGATTGCATGGAACAAGAAGCTATTGATCATATCAAGGAAACTCATATTAAGGGCACTCGACAATAGAGGCTAGTGTTTTTGGGTTGTCAAAGCAGGACAGCTCCTGCACCAAGGCAACTGGCTCACCCGGGGCTGAGTTTAGCAGAAGTTTCCCCATATGATGGGGGTACTCAATGCAATGGAGACCATTTCTTCCTAAGGGGGGAGGAATTTTCTAGGTAGATATCGATGGCCATGCACCTATTTCATTGGCTCAAAGAACAATTTTAGTTCTGGCAATTTTTTTATAGTTTTTTGAGCCCTAAACTTCTAGGGCCATTTTGAGGCCCTAAACAACATCTTTTGGCCACAACGTAAGAAAAATATACTCTTTCTCCAAAGTGTGATGACAACATGTGTATCACTTGGATATTTCTTTCCAATGAGCTATCGTGTGCCTAAAACGAAGATCGTATGCAAACATTACGGCCCCAGAAAGTTGATGTACCAACATACCCCATCAAGGCCAACATAACTTTTGGTGCTTCATCTTTTAGGGTTAGGTTTTTGGATGTTTATGGTTTTCTCATTTATGCTTTATGTTAAAAAGGCCTTTGGAGCCTCATTGTAACAATATTCTTGTGAATGAGCATAGTCGTCACATCTCTTCACAGAGATAAGTTGCCACCATTCGAGCAAGTTTGTTTCAGTCTGCATTTTTACAGCTTCAGCATATTCTCTTTATTAATAGAAGTCAAGTTTTATTGTATCTCTGTGTATTTCTTTGCTATACATTCGTATTTCATTTTGTTCCATTTATAAATTTGGATCAGTGGTATCAGAGAGGTCTACTCTTTATTTGTTTCTTTGTGCATGTCTTCAATGGGGTCAAGGTACAAGGAGTTGGGACTTGAAGTGGTTGAGCCCTTATAATACCATCCCCATTGATCACGACAGTATTCCATGGTGGAAGAAAAGAGAGACGATGGAGGAGTAGATCATTTTAAACTATTTCTCAAGGAATCCCTCACGTGACAAAATAACGGATGATGGATAACTTTGCACAGATCCTTCAACATCTACCAACTGGCAACGCATCTTCATCAAGAGTCCATGCTATCCCATTCACGGTACAAGTCAATTTTGATATCCCCTTATTTGAAGTCCAAATAGATGCAGATGTTGTAGATAAATGGTTGAATCTGCTATAACGGTATTTTTTGGTCCATAATTTTTTCGATAGAGAAAATATTACCTTTGCACTCCTTAAGGTTGTCCCCCATGTGAAGGATTGGTGGGAAACTTATTGTGAGAAAAGGGAAACTAAGGAAGATGAAATATTTGTGGTCGCCCCCACTTGGGATTCTTTCATGTATGTTATTAAGGAACAATACTACCCTGTTGGAAAATACGATGACCAATATATGAGATGGACCACAATGCGACAGGAAAGGGACCAGACAGTACCAGATTTCACAAATATCTTCCATACCTTGCACACCAAGCTGTGTATCAAGGACTCTGAATGACATCTAGTGCTCAAGGATCGTGGTTGTCTACATAGATATATCCAAATAGAAATGGAGTTTCTGGACATCTTAACATTAGGCGCGGCATATCAACATGCTGTCAAAATTGAACAGAAATTTCAACAGAAGAAGGGGGAGTTTGGATCTGAAAATTCTTCATGGAAGAAGCAGGGCAAAGGCAGACCCAACCCAAAGAACAAAGGATAGAGCAAGTATGGACCCACTCAGGACAACTAGTCCAAGCTGCAAACAAAGAAGGGTAATCAGAAGACGAAGAAAGACACTAGGAAGTGTTGTGAATTCAATAAAATCCCATGGCATAACACTAATGAATGTCGCTCAGAGAAGTCGTTGGTGGTCGAGATGAAATCCTCATAGTTAGAGGTAGGTTTCGACTCTGAATCAAATCAAGAAAAAGGGAAGTAGATCATTGACGCAAAACCTAGTGCCATTTTTGCTACCACCAAGGTCCAACCAAGTGAACCAGATGAACCATAGGAAGCTGAACACTTTTTCCACTTGCAGATGTGGGTGAAGGGTTATCCATTGCATTTCATTGTTGATAGCAGAAGTCAAAAGAACTTGATCTCAGCAGAGGTCATTAATTGGTTGAGCCTACTGATGACACCACACCCACATCCCTACACCATCGGGTGACTTCTCCAAGGAAGAGACCTCTACTTCAGCCAACATTGTCATCTTCCCTACAGCATCAATCCATTCGAGGATGAGGTATTGTGTGATATATCCCCCCTTGAAGTTTTTCATGTTCATTTAGGCCAACCATATTTGTGGAAATGGCATGTTATATATGAGCCTAGACCTAGGAGTGTTATTATTACTTTGGGTTGACAATTGTATAGGATACCATAGGTAGCTCCACCTATCGCTATTTCTTTGATCTCTTCTAAGCAATGCAGGAAGTTCATTTCCCAGACTAGAAAATTTATCTTCTTCATGATTCTCTCTCAAAGTGAACAGAAGGTCTCACCCACATCCATGGCCTCTGCACAAGGCCTCTCCATGCAAAAGAAGCAAGTGGACAAGATCGTGGAAGAATACAAAGACATATTCATCTCACCCACATGGGTGTTGCGACAATGTCAAGTCAAGAATTCAATTAATTATTCATTTTTTGTAAGTAGTCTAATTGGTCCTAAAAAGGGTTAAACTTACACCAAATAGACGTCCTTTCAAATCCATTTAACGAGTGTGAAAGAGACAAGTTCACTCGGCAATATATATATTTTTTTAGAGAGTCAGAAAATATTTTAACCAATACTCGAGGAGGGTCCCACAGGTAACAATTAGAATGCTTGTAAGTAAGAATATGTGGTTTGAATGCAAAGTCATATCGGAACTACAAGGAACTCTCGGTCCTATGGAATAACTTTTGCATGGGAACCAAATAGAAAAAAGGTTCTAACTAGGGTACCCATGTTTGGTTAGCCTCTACCACTTGATAATGACACTTCTAGTAGTAGTAAGAAGGTTATGTGTCGCTTATAGATGAGTTTGTGCCTAGGGTGTATGGATCGCGGTCATAGGATGATGCAAGAGTGCAAAATGGAGAGAAAACCTTTCCTATTCGTCGGTGAAATAATATACATGTCAAAGGCATGAATAGGTCATAAGACGTTGGAAACCGCAAAAAATCCTAGACAAAACCACCAAAAACCAATTCTTTCCACTTCAATATTAGTCCATAAGGTAAAAAATTAGCACAAACAATATGAAGTGGGTAAATAATTTCTACTAATAGTAAAAATAGACCATTTTACCATACCATTTGAGTTCTTTCACCTGCATAGTGCATTTTAGGTCATTTTTCCCATGATCTTCAAGTGTCGATTGTGGGAGCTACAATCAACAAAATCAGCAACCATCTGGACCAATTAAGTACTCATCCCCTCTACTTCAATTTTAATGGTTTTAATTTCAATTTTAGGCCTCAATTTTTTAGTATTAGAGGGTGTAATATGTACATTAGGGCGTACACAGGTGACATTCATCAAGTTGCGTATATGACCCCATATACACGAGAAAAGTGAAGCATGCCCGCATATATGTAGCCCTATACGCAACTTTTACCAAGCTAGCCCGCATACAAGTCCATGAACACTTTTTGAAAGGATTTAACTCAAAAAAATAGATTTTCCTTTGCAGGATGGTGATTGAATGGAGGTAGATGGAGCATGAAGAGATAGATACAATAGTGGGAAGGGATGCATGGGCCCAACAAGTAAGACGAACAAAGTTCGCCATGCACAAATAATCCAAAATATCTAGAATATAGTAATCAAATCCATACAGACAAATATATATATAATGTATAAGAATGAATAGTAAGATGATTACAAATGAGAATGAGGGATTGCTTATATACCCACGCAGGGGTTCCCTTAACCAATAGTCATGTCATTTGAGACATGTCCTTTCATTATTAATAATTATTATTTATTAATTATCATTTAATTATTATATTATTAATATCTATTTTATATGTATATTTATGTTCATAACATTGTCTTCCCCTTAAAAATGCTTTGTTCTCAAAGCATAATCATTGGAAGGCTTCCTCTTAATTTTTGTTCTGGCACGCAATGTCTTCTCAAATCTTATGTGCTTGTAGTTGCGACTCTCGAAGAAACAAGATGATATCACCTTCAAATTCCCAAACTGATGTGTTGCATATTTTTGGGAGTGATCCATCCCAAATCTACTTTCATTGGAATTTTTTTATGATCGATTGTTCAGATCGGGATTCTCATTTTAAGATTCCCTACAAGTTGTTTATTTTGTCTTCGTTCTTTTTCAGTGTGGTAGTTTATTTGTTGGTAAGAAGAACATTGTTTATTTTCCTCTTCTCCTAGTCATTGGTCATAATGACTCTTGTGATTTGGATGATGATAAGGCATTCTAATCTCTTGTGACTTTTCCTTGGAATCATCTTCTTTTGATGTTTGTAGTGATTTTCCAATGTAAGCATTCTTTTGAATTTGAACATCAATTGACTTTGTATTGGTTCCTTTTTCTATTGTCGAAATTTGAATGTTGAATAATTTCTCTATTGAGTCAGTCATTGTTTCCTTGTAGACTAATGATGTTTTGTGATCTAACTCTTCTTGTAAAGACTTCTTATCTTGCTTGATATTTTTAATCTAAGTTGATAAATCATGATTATGTCGTCTTAATCGTAAAAGTTCTTCCTTATTTTCTGACCTATCGTCTTTTTCCGATTTTAGATTCTCCTTTCTTTTGTCCTTTAAGGCTTTAATTTGTTCTAGTAAATTTTGATTAAGGTTCCTTAGGCAGGAGCTTTCTTCCTCTTCATCGGTTAATTTCTCTTTGAGACCTTGAATTTCTTGTTCCAAATTTTGAAAACATCGCTTCTTCTCCTTAGACTTCATGATTTTTGCAAGTAGTTTCTGATTATGACTTCTTAGGCGAGAAATCTCTTCGTCTTTTTCAATGATGATCTTGTCACAATATTTATGTCGATCTTCCAACTTTTGTATGGACTTATGGTTATCTTGAAGGATCACTTCTGATATTTCCTTTAGGTCTTCTGATGATGGAGCTTCTACAATTGACTTCATTGTAATGTCCTGCAATCTGATTTTCTTCTTCTTATAAGGAAATGTCAAAAAATAATTCCTTGTGTTGAAGATAAAAGTACCCAAGGTATCCACCCAAGTTGACCCTAGAATTATATCAACATTGTCTTGATACATTGATACAACATTGAATTGAGCTATGAATTTGTAATCACCAATAGATAGTTGTGGGTTCTTAATGTCATATTTCTCATCGGAAGGACACATGTCATTTTCATTTATATTTGGCTCTAAAACCATTAATTGGTTTGTCAGGTCAACGTTAATGTGATTTTCCCTAGCATTCGGGCAAATAGCGATGTTGATATTCTTTCCTTGAATAATCTCATTAACTTTAATAAGGAATCCATATATTTTAATAAGTAGGAGGGAATCTTTCTTGTCTTTCACCATAAAACTCCATTTTATATAAATCTATGTTTGAACCTTGAAATATATATTACTTTTCTTCACCTTCTGAATATAAGTTTTTTCTTTCCTTTAAAAAATGCCCTTTTAAAATTTCTTCCATAACTTCCTTGAAACAAAAGATTCCCTTCACTCCTCTTTCTTCTTCTTTTTTGCTTTTTCTTTTCTAATAAAACTTCCTTGATATATTATATATATTTTAAAGATATTTGAATATCCTTCATTTTTTCAACTTTATTACAACTTTGAATAATTTACAATATCTTTCTTTTAATTTAAGAATACCTTCGTGACTAATTTCCTTATTCCTTATAACTCTTTGATATATATATATATATATATATATATATATAACTCTTCTTTAAATAATTTTATTTTTAACATTTCTTTAAATAATCAATTTCTTCAACCTTTTCTTATTTTTAAAACTTAAATACTTTTTAATTGAACATTTTTCTAATAACTTTTATACTTTTAATAAAAGTAATTTAATATTACTTTTTTACTTTATAAATGTTACTTTCCTCAATAGTCACCTTACTTTGAAGTACCCTTTTTCACTTGGAGCATTAAAATTTTGAAAATAAAGTATTTTCCTTTTATAACCTTATTTTTAAACTTTATATCTATATATATATATACTTTTCACTTTCTTCCTACTCATTAATTTAATACTAAAATATTTGATATTACTTTTGGTCATTGACTTAACCAAATTGAATGTGGTTGTGGTGTAATTTTTTTTTAATTATCAATTACCACTTAGTTTAGGTATGGTAAGGGGTGCGACTTCTACTGCAACCACGACGAAAAGGCATGAATGGATGGGGTTTCTTGCCCGCACAATTTCTAGATGGAATTTAGCTAAAGTAACATTTTGAATGGCAATGTAAATCTCGTACATAGGCTCCTTTTTCAGTGGAGGTTACAACATTGGCTAGTTTATCTACCCAATGTAATTTTGATTTCCACATGGAGTAAATACGGTAGTCGCTTATTAGTGTTTAACTATTACAATTTTGAACAACCCGCCACGCTTCTCTCCACTAGTGAATTTGCAACGGATTGGTATATATTTAATTTTTTTGAAATTTCAGTGGAGTAATTCTTCTCTTTTGTAGCGGAATTCTTGACTTTTAAATGGCCAAGCCAAGTGTGTGTGTGTGTGTTTGAGATATATATTTAATTTTCCTTCAATTGCGCTGGAATAATCTTCTTAGAACTTTAATTTTTTTTAGACTTCAAAATTTGCAGGAGATTTCACTTTATTTATTTTTTTCAACGGTAATAATATTCTCCAACTTAATTTTTGAGTTTTAAATGGCCAAAGGTAGATTTTAAATGGCCAAAGGCTGATTGTGATCAATGATCTCGGATCAGAGAAACTCGGATTAAATTTAGTGTGGCCAAAAGCTGAATCGGAAATTAGCTCTAATACCAAATGAGACGAACAAAGTTCGTCATGTACAAATAATCCAAAATATCTGAAATATAGTAATCAAATCCATACGAACAAATATATATATATATATATATATATATATATATATATATATAATGTATAAGAATGAACAGTAAGATGATTACAAATGAGAATGAGGGCTTGCTTATATACCCACGTAGGGGTGCCCTTAACCAATAATTATGTCCTTTGAGACATGTCCTTTCATTATTAATAATTATTATTTATTGATTATCATTTAATTATTATATTATTAATATCTATTTTATATTTATATTTATGTTCATAACAACAAGCTTTAAAAAGATGTGGCCTTTATAAATTTTGGGCTCTCAAAGGAATGAGGGCTCAAGTGAGGTTACTCCAGTTGCTAGTAAACTACTGGGATCTAGAGACAGAGGCCTTCAACCTCGATGGGAAACCATTGAGGATTGAAGTGGATGACATATATTTTATCATAGGATTGTCTCGCCGGGGTGAGGTAGTGAATCTTAAGGCCCAAGGGGTTGGGGGTGGTATGAATATGGAGGAGTACATTGCCACCCATTGTGTTGAAGGCACAGATAAAGTAGGGAGCCCATTCTCAATAAGGGTGATCAAGAACCTGATTTTAAATATCGTCGTGCTTATACTTACAAGGATTTTGGGGTCAGTCTCGTTGCACCAAGAATCAAGGCCACTCATGTTTTATGCAATGGAGTGTTTAAGACCCATTGTTTATGAGTTGTGTACCTCATTGTTGGCTAACATGAAGAGCCAGTTGACAGATTGCAAACAAGGGAAAAAGAGAAACTTCATATTTGCATCCATTCTTTAATTTTTTTCTTTGAGCAAGTTCTATGCTTGAGCCCTAGAGTAGATATTACTGCACATGAACTACGTGATCTAGCCATGTCATGGTGGATCGATGTGATGAGGAGGCTAGGAGGTGGTAGGGCACCAACCCCCTACAATGATGAGTTATATTTCTAGTGGCGTCGATAGATCATAGCCATCGACGACTACTCTTATGGTGGTATCGACTACAAATGAGATCTGGAAATGCCTTTACCACTAAGTTCCGCCTACGGTGATATGGCAAGAAATGTTTTTATATATTTCATTTTTTTGTGTTTTTCAATAAGAATAAAAAACACAAATATTTTTGTATGGTATCAAGTATTAACAATTTCTTTGTTACGGAGATGTAGGTCCGCAACATCCAAAGGGATTCCCACGACATTGGCGAAGGAGCCAAGGAGATGAGAATGCAGGAGGAGATGCGAAGAGAGTGTTGTAGAATGTGCAGGGGAACCTGTCTCGATTGACGCACATGATTCCTATGGTTCAAGTGGAGGATTTTCCAGAGGCTATGCAGTGGTAGGTGGTGGGAGTACCCCATACGTGGATAAGACTCTTCCGGCGTATCGTAAATGTCATAGTGTGCTATCATGATACGCATCTGGCACCACAAGCATAGATGCCATGGTCATATTATATACCGTCCATATATGTATTTGGAGGGTGTAAGCCCCATTTTTTACTATGACACCGTTTTTTTTTTAAATGATGAAATATAAAAAAAATTGGTCTTTGGCTTTACTTATATATGTTACAATGTGTACATGCATGAACGTGTTTTCTTTTCTTAGTTATGTGAAAAATGCCATTCTAAAATATAATTATCATATGCATCAGATACATGATTAGGAATTATAGGTATGTTATTATAAGTAAGAAAATAAAAGTATCGTTCCAAAATTCATACCCATAGGAATCGTCGAAGCAAAGTAGGGTCTCGCACATAGTAACTATCATTTAACTAACATATGACTAATTGGGAGTCCAGGAAAACCTCTAAAGACTGAACACCGTGTGAAATCGCATCACGTAATAGTTCTATAACGGCGCTATACTTAGCCAAATTATTCATCGATGGCTCCAAATGAACGCCACCTGAAGACACCAGTTGGCCCTTGGGTGAGTAAATGACCCAAGAAATGGAAGCCATGTTCTGTGTATGATGATTGGAACCATCTGGGAATCCTAATTAAATTGAAGACTCTGTTGACATCTGTCAACCAAGGGAAGAACTTGATAAGAAAGTCCATGACACAAAGAAAAAGATGTATATACACTAAGATACACTAGTATAAAAAAGGTCATGCCCAAGATTTGAGGGCTTAAGCGTAATACCTTTTAAGGTAGAGCCCATTTTGGGATCATTCAGCATATTCCTTTCATAATATTCCAATTCATAGGCTCCTTTATCTAAGACATGTCACACGATATAAGGATCGTTCCACATGGGGTTGAACTTGCCTACCCCCAACGATTCTTTGGATTAGTCATACAGGAGAACCAAGTCACCCTCAATGTACTACCAAGGACATAAAAACATATCATTCTCATCCTTAACACATCATTTATTCACTTCAATAGTCGTAGAGGCATATCGACGCTTCTCATTGAGATGCTCTAGATGTACAAGGCGTTTTTCAAGATCGGATGTGTCGGGTAGGAGCTCAACTACCAACTTGAGTGAAGGGATTTCACATTCAATCAGAAGAATCGACTCCACACCATGTACTAATTAAAAAGGAGAAAAAATGGTGGAAGTTTTTACCAAGGTTTGATATGCCCAAAGTGCAGGGTAAAGCATCAGATGTCAGTCATATTTACTTTGGCTGGCAGTTTTTTGCACAATGGTATTGAGAGATATATTCACCGCCTCTACTTATCCATTTTCATGGGGATAGTAAGGGGAAGAATGATCGTTCTTAAACCCCGTTTTTGATGCTAACTATTTCATCATTTCATTCTAAAAGTGACTTCCATGATCAGTGACAATCACTCTTTGGATTCTGAACCGGGCTATAATTTGGTTGAATACGAAGAATGTTGTAGTATTACCATCAGATTTAATGGTAGGCATGGCCTCTGCCCATTTAGTGAAGTAATCCATGGCCACAATGATATGTTGATTACCCCCAGCCAAAGATGGGTTACAATCCATAAAATATACCCCCCACTTGGTGAAGGGACCGATGGTGATGATTGGGTGAAGAGGGGTTGGGTGTGAGCACATTTTTTGAGCAAACACCTAGAAAGGGTGACACTTCTTGACCGCTTCAACACAATCTTTAAAAATTGATAGCCAAAAATAATCGGCTCGCAATATTTTTTGGGTTGTTGCAAGTCCAGATAAATGACCACCACAAACCCCACTATGATATTCATTGAGAATAGACTCTGCTTCCTCGTGAATGATTCAGGTGGATATTAGTGGCCACCAACCTATTCCAACTGGCTCCTCTTGACAGTTTTTAGTTCAGCACGTTCTTTTGTACATCTTTATAATTGTGGGTTCTACACTTCTGGGGTTGTCTGAATCCCTACACATCTTCTAGGTGGAGACTAGTGGCCACCCACCTAATCCAACTAGCTTATTTTGGAATTTTTCATGTCATCACTTCTTTCTGTACTTTAAGGGTTGTTTTGGGGCCCTAAACAGTATTTTTTTGGCTTTCCATAGTCAAAATGTAGACAGAGTCAGATTTTGATGGCGTAATGTGTATTTCTCAAGAAGACCTTTCCAACGGGATATCACGTGCCTAAAACAGAGGTCGTATGAAAAAGTTATGACCCTGGGAAGTTGAGGTACTAGCTTACCCATCGGGGCCCACACAAATTTTTCCATTTCATCTCCTAGGGCTAGGGTTTTGGATGTCTAGGGTTTTGGCATTCATGAGCAATGTTAAAAAGGCCTTTGGAGCCTCATTGTAATCATTCTTCTCAGACGGATGCATGTAGTAGCCACAACTCTTCTCAAAGATATCTACCACCATTCGAGTAAGTTGTTTTCAGTTCTACAATTTTATAGTTTTAGCCTATTTCATTTATTCAATAGAAGTTATTATTCACTAGATATTTGTTGTTATTCTTTGTATCTCTGTGTTATTTCATTCAGTCTATTACTCATTTCATTCCGCTCATAAATTTGGATCAGTGGTATCATAGCGGTCTTCTCTTCATTTATTTTTCTTTGTGCATGTCCCCGACAAGATCTGGGTACAAGAAGTTGGGACTCAAACTAGTCGATCCTATGCAATATTAGTCACATCAAGCACGACAACATACCGTGGGGGATGAAAATAAATATGATGGAGCAGGAGATCCTCTTAAAATGTTGCTTGAGGAATCCCTTGAGCAGCAAAGGAACGAAATGATGGAAAACTTTGCACAGATCCTTCGGCAGAAACCCACTGGAGAAGCATATTCATCAAGAAGCCATGCAACCCCCTTCAAGGTATAGGTAAATTTTGATATTCGATTATTTTAAGGACTGATAGATGCGGATGTTGTAGATAAATGGTTGAATCTACTCGAAGGGTATTTTTCAATCCACAATTTTTTCGATAGAGAAAATATTACTTTTCCACTCCTGAAGGTTGTCCCCCATGTTAAGGACTGGTGGGATACTTACTCTGAGAAAAGGGCCATAGAGGAATATGAATTATTTGTGGGTTCCCCCACATGGGATTCCTTCATGGATGCCATTAAAGAACAGTATTACCCTGTTGGAAGCTACGAGGACCAGTACACCAGATGGACCACCCTGCATCAGGAAAGGGACCTAACAGTACCAGATTTCACAAATATTTTCCATACCCCACGCACCAAATTGGGTATCAAATATTCCGAGTGACATATGGTTCTCAAGTACCATGGCTATTTTCATAGATACATTCAAACAGAAATGGATTTTCTCGACATCGCATCATTGGGTACGACTTATAGATATGTTGTCAAGATCGAGTAGAAATTTAAAGAGAAGAGGCGAGAGTTTTGATTTGCAAACTTGATTCAGGTGGATATTGGTGGCCACCCACCTTTTCCAACTGGCTCAAAACAATTTTCTGGAAATTTTGGTAATTTACTATTTTTAGCAGTTTTCTCGGGTCCCAAACTTCCAGGGTCATTTTGAGGCCCTAAACAACATTTTTTGGGAAAACGGGAAGCAACACGGAATGAAGTTCCTGTTTTTCACACAAAATTTGTATTCCTCGGATACATATTTCCAACGAGCTATAGTGCACCCCAAACGGAAATCGTATGCCAAAGTTATGCCCCTGGGAAGTTGACGTATCAACTACCCCCGTCGAGGCCCGCAAACCTTTTGGCTTTTCATCTTCCGGAGTTAGGGTTTTGGATTTTCCTTATGTTAAAAATGCTCTTAGAGCCTCATTGTAATGATCATCTTCTTGTGAATGTGAGTAGCCGTCACATCTCTTCTCAGAGATAAGTTGCCACCATTCTAGCGAGTCTTTCACTCTTTATTTTTACAGTCTCTGTACATTTATTTCATTTATAGAAATCGTGTATTATTGCATCTTTGTGTTTATGGTTTCATCTCTGATACATTTCTGTTATATTATTTGATATCCACGATATCTCTGGGCATTTATTTATTATATCTCTGCTCTCATTTTGTGCCGAAAATAATCTGGATCAGTGGTATCAGAGAAGGCTGCTCTTGATCGCTTTTTAGTGCATGTCCCTGACGAGGTCCGAGTATAGCAAGTTGGGTCTCGAGCTTGTCTCTCTTGAGGAAAATCGCTCTTGCACACCCAAGAAACCCTCAATGACGAAAAAAAAAATGATGAAGCAGATGATCCTATCAGTCTATTGCTTGAGCAAGCTCTCATGCGACAGAGGGATGAAATGATGGAGAATTTTTCCCACATCCTTCAATGCCTTCCAGTAGCATCAGGTGCATCTTCATCAAGTGGCCACTTTGGAGGCACCTCATCTTTTAAGGTACAGGTCAATTTTGATATTCTCGTATATGAAGGTCAGATAGATGAGGATTCCCTAGACAAATGGTTAAATCTATTAGAAGGTTATTTCTCTGTTCATAATTTTTCTAACATGGAAAGGATCACCTTCACACTCCTTAAATCTCTCCCCCATGTCAAACATTGGTGGGAAACCTGTTGGGAGAAAATTTTCACAGAGGAGTCTAGAATATATGGGGCCGAGACCACTTGGGATTTTTTGGTGGATGCGGTAAAGGAGCAGTATTACCCTGTTGGCAACTATGAGGACCAATACATGAGATGGACCACACTACGGCAAGAGAGGGGCCAATCAGTTCTAGATTTAACCAATACCTTCCATATCTTGTGCACCAAGATGGGTATCAAGGACTCTAAATGACATTTGGTTCTAAAATACCGCAAGGCTCTACACAGATACATCAAAACAAAAATGGATTTTCTGGACATCTCATCACTCGGTCCTGCTTATCGATATGTTGTCAAAGTCGAGCAGAAGTTTAAGCACAAGAACAAATGGGAGTTCGAATCTGCAAATGCGCAACAACCAAAGTATGAGAAAGACGGCCCTAATAAACAACTTCCTGAAAACTAGTCTAAGCCACAGGAAAAGAAGGATCACGGGAAGACAAAGAAGGACACCGGAAAATGGTGCATTTTCCACAAAAGCCCCTAGCACAACACCGATGAATGTCGCTCAAAACAATCATTGGTGGTCGAGATCAAAGACAAGGAGTCGAACCCTGATTCAGAATCTGATTCTGAAAATACTGGTAAAAGAAAGATCATCGACGCAGACCCCACTACTATTGTCACGACCGCAGCAATTCAACGAGAAGAACCAACAGATCCAAAAGAGGGGGGGTGCCTTTTTCATTCACAGATGTGGGTGAAGGGGACCCCGCTGCATTTTATTGTTGATAGCGGAAGCCAGAAGAACCTCATCTCAGCAAAGGTCGTCAAATAGTTGGGATTGTCAACAAAACCACACCCGCAACCATACAACATCGGGTGGCTTCGCCAAGGATGATATCTTCGTGTCAGCCAACAATGTTGATTGTCATACAGAATCCAGCCCTTCAGGGATGAGGTATTATGTGAAGTTGCCCCACTGGATGTCTGTGATGTTCTCTTGGGCCAGCCATATATGTGTAAGAGCCATGTTATTTATGAGTCTCGACCACGTAGTGTCATTGTTACTTTGGGGGTTCATCTCTACAGAATACCAGAGGCAGTTCCAACTATTGTCCCACATAAACAGTATCGCAAGGTAGTATCTCATACTACAAAATTCATCTTCTCCATAATCTGTTTAAAAGGGGAACAAAAGGATACTGCAACCACTATAGCCTCGACCCGAGCACCTTCTATCCAACAAAAACAGAGCGACGAGATTGCATCAAAACACAAAGATTCCTTCCACACACTGTCATCTCAGATAGCCCGACTAGTTGAACAGAGTCAACCCCGCCATCAACAGGTTTGTGACAACCTTCAACAAACCAAGCAGCGCAACGTCTCCAGCAAGGGAAGCAACTCACCAAGATTCAGATTCAGCAATCACTTTTCCCTCTCCCTCGAGAACTCAACGCAATGGATACCATTGCTTCCTAAGGAGGGAGGATTGATCCAGGTGGATATCGGTGGCCACCCACCTTTTCCAATTGGCTCAAAACAATTTTCTGGCAATTTTGGTAATTTACTATTTTTAGCAGTTTTCTCAGGTCCCAAACTTTCGAGGCCGTTTTGAGGCCCTAAACAACGTTTTTTGGGAAAACTGGGGGAAACATGGAAGTTGCTCCTCGGATAGATCTTTCCAACAAGTTATCCTGCGCCCCAAACGGAGATCGTATGCCAAATTTACACCCCTGGGAAGTTGACGTATCAACTACCCCCATCAGGGCCTGCAAACCTTTTGGATTTTCATCTTCCAGGGTTAGGGTTTTGGGTTTTCCTTATGTTAAAAAGGCCCTTAGAGCCTCATTGTAATGATCATCTTCTTGCGAATGTGAGTAGTCGTCACATCTCTTCTCAGAGATAAGCTTCCACCATTCTAGCGAGTCTTTCACTCTATATTTTTACAGTCTCTGTACATTTATTTCATTAATAGAAATCGTGTATTATTGTATCTCTGTGTTTATGGTTGCATCTCTGATACATTTTTGTTATATTATTGGATCTCTGTGATATCTCTGGGAATTTCTTTATTATATCTCCGCTCTCATTTCGTGCCGAAAATAATCTGGATCAAAACTCCTCATAACCGAAGTAGGGAAAAGGCAGCCCCAACCCACACAAGGGACAAAGCAAATATGGCCACTCTCAGGACAACCAGTTCAAACCGCAACACAAGAAGGGAAATGAGAAGTCGAAGAAGGACACGGGAAAATGGTGTGAATACCATAAAATCAGTTGGCACAACATCGAAGAATGTTGCTCTAAGGAGTCACTCGTGGCTAAGCTGAAGGCTTCTAAGTCAGAGGTTGATTTTGACTCCAAAACAAATCCAGAAGGAGGGAAGTGCATTATTGATTTTGAACCCAGTGCCATTGTCGCTACCACCAAATTTCAACCAAGTGAACCAGAAGAACTAGAGGAACGGGAACGCCTCTTTCACTCATGGATGTGGGTAAAGGGGGCTTCGCTTCATTTCATTGCCAATAGCGGCAGTCAAAAGAACCTTATCTCAACAAAGGTCGTCAAGTGGTTGGACCTGTTGATGACACCACACCCACACCCCTACACCATCAGCTATCTTTTCCAAGGAAGAGATCTTCGTGTCAACCAATAGTGTCGTCTTCCCTACGGCATCAGGCCTTTCAAAGAAGAGGTATTGTGTGATATTTATCCCCTTGAAGTTTGTGATTTTCTTTTAGGACAACCATATTTGTGGAAGTGACATGTTGTGTATGAGTCTAAACCCCACAGTGTTATTATTACTTTGGGTATTTTACAAGATAACAGTGGTAGCGCCACCTACTGCTATTTCTTTAATCTCTTCTAAGCAAAGCAGTAAGGTCATTTCATAGACCGGAAAGTTCATATTATTTGTGATCCGTGCTCACATTAAGAAGAAGTTCATCATCATATCCATGACCTCTACACAAAGCCTCTCTTTGTAGCAGAAGTAGGTGGACGGGATCGTGGAATATTACAAAGACATCTTCTCCTCACCCACTGAGGTACCGATGCACTGCCAAGTCAAGCATCCAATTTAACTAACCCTCGGTGCACCTCTACCTAATGGACTAGTCTATTGTCGCTCGCTGATGGAAAATGATGAAATCAACCATCAAATCCAAGATCTACTTCAAAATGGGCACATCAGACCCAACTCCTCCCCTTGTGGAAGCCCAATTCTACTTGTGCAGAACAAAGATGGGACTTGGCAGCTCTGCATTGATTACAGAGCATTAAACAAAGTCACAGTCAGGAACCAGTACCCAATTCCTATAATTGATGACCTTCTTAACCAAATCAATGGGGGGAAAGTTCTTCAGCAAGATTGACCTAAATTCTGGCTACCACCAGGTTCTCATCGAACCAGCTGATGTATGGAAGACAAATTTCAAATCTAAACAAGGTCTCTTCGAATGGTTGGTCATGCCCTTTGGCTTAACAAATGCACCAGCCACTTTCATGAGGTTGATGGATGATGTCTTGAGACCCTTCACCAACTCTTTTGTGGTGGTATATTTGGATGACATCCTCATATTCATCAGAATTTGGGAGGAGCACATGCAACATATTCAACGGGTTTTGAGCACTCTGCAACAACACAAGCTATATGCCAACTTGGGAAAATTCTCCTTTGGCATGAACATGATCCAATACTTGGGATACATTATTGATGAGCATGGGTTACATGTTGATCTAGATAAGATCTAAGTCATTCGTGACTATCCAGCCCTGACCACACTAACCGAGCTTCAGAGCTTCTTAGGACTAGCCAAATTCTACTAATGGTTCGTGTTGGGATTCTCCCATATTGCATGGGCCCTCAGCAAAGTGACCATGAGCAGTGACAGGGAAAATTTCACGTGGGGTAAGGAAAAACAACGATCATTTTATTATCTTAAGCATCGCTTGTGCTCATCTCTGGTACTCTCCTTACTAGATCTGCAACAACCGTTCGATATTGAGACTGATGCATTTGACTATGCTATAGGCACATTTCTCACTTAGCATGGTCATCTGGTAGCATACCATAGTGAGACACTCTTAGATACTGTCTAAAAGTACCCCAACTATGATAAGGAAATGTATTCCATTGTAAAATCCTTTCGTCAATGGAAAAATTACATTCTGGGAAAGGAGACAATCATCCACATTCATCACAAGCCTCTATAGTTCATACAGATATAGGGGAAGTTGCAGAATGACCGCCATCAGAAGTGGTCCACCTACCTACAACATTTCCATCTCAACATCAAGTGTAAGACAGGGAGCAAAAATCGTGTAGTTGATTGCCTCAGTTGACCTCCTATGGCTTCACTCACCACTGTGCTCCATTCCTGTGGGCATGAGGCATCTGAGTGGCCCCAACTTTATCAGCAAGATCCAAACTTCGCCACCACCTATCATCTCTTGGGTACATGCGTGAATGTCATCGATTTTCACATTTAGGATGGATTGTTATGCCATCTAGGTCATCTTTGTGTTCTTGCAAGTGAACGTACAAAGTTGATTTGGGAGGCTCACTACAACAGGATGGTAGGACATTTTGGCATGGAGAAAATTGTGGTCATTCTACAGATAAAAAAAAAGAGTAATAAAAAAAATAAAAAATAAAGTTATTGGCCAAAACTTCAACAGGACGTCAGCAAATATATTAGATCTTGCATTGTTTGTGCCATTTCCAAGCCAGCCATCAAGAAGCAAGGCTTATACACCCCTCTTCCTAATCCCAAGAGGCCTTGGGAATCCATCTCGATGGATTACATGTCTGGCCTTTCGTCCACCAAACAAGGAAATGATTGTGTATTTGTGGTAGTTGATCGGTTTTCGAAGATGCCCATCTTCACATCCTACAAGAAGAGCATCACATTGACAGATACTGCCAATCTCTTCTTCGAACAAGTGTGGGTTCATTTTGGGATACCACATACCATCATATCTGAATTGGGATAGCAGGTTCCTCAACACATTTTGGTCAAGTCTCTGGTCACTATTTTACACCAAGCTCACTAAATCCACTACTTTCCACCCCCAAACTGACGTCCAAACAGAGGTTGTCAATCGAATGATTGTGCACATACTGCGCATGTACAACTCTAAGCATACATGTACATGGATGAGAGTCTCCCATATGTTCACCCATATGTACATCCACTTCTCTATGGACCTTACACTATCTCCAAGGTTGTGGGTAACAATGATTTTGAGCTCAACAGTCCACCCTTCCTTGGCTTGCACCCAGTGTTCAATGTGGACCACCTTCGACCATATCTTTCACCATTATTGGACACCTAAGATATTGAAGAACAGCTGACACCAACATAGCTCAACCCTGACTGCATGGAACAAGCATCCACTGATCAGATAGTGGACACACAGGTCAAGGGCACTCACCAGCAAAGGATCCAACTTTATCGGGTTGTCAAGGCAGGGCAGCTTCTACACCAAGGCAAGTGGCTCACCCGGGGCCAAATTCAGCAGAAGTTTCCTCACCTGATGGGGGGACTCAATGCAATGGATACCATTGATTCTTAAAGGGGGAGGACTGATCTAGGTGGATAATGGTAGCCACCCGCCTATTCCAACTAGGTCCTCTTCACAATTTTTAGTTCAGCACGTTCTTTTGTACTTCTTTATAATTGTGGGTTCTACACTTTTGGGGTTGTCTAAATCCCTACACATCTTCTAGGTGGATACTGGTGATATTCTAGGTGGAGACTGATGGCCTCCCACCTAATCCAACTGGTTATTTTGGAAGTTTTCATGTCAGCGAATCTTTTTGTACTTCCAGGGTCGTTTTGGGGCCCTAAACAGTGTTTTTTGGGCTTTCCACAATGAAAATATAGATGAAGTCAAAGTTTAATGGCATAATGTGTATTTCTATAGAATACCTTTTCAATGGGCTATCACACACCTAAAACAGAGGTCGTATACAAATTTTACGACCTCGGGAAGTTGAGGTACCAACTTACCCATCGGGGCCCACATAACTTTTGGCATTTCATCTCCTAGGGTTAGGTTTTTGGATGTCTAGGTTTTTGGCATTCATGAGTAATGTTAAAAGGGATTTTGGAGCCTCATTTTAATCACTCTACTCTGACAGATGCACGTAGAAGACACATATATTCTCAGAGATAGCTACCACCATTCGAGCAAGTTGTTTTCAGTTCTGCAGTTTTACAGTTTCAACCCATTTCATTTATTCAATAGAATGTATTATTCACTGGATATATGTTGTTGTTCTCCGTATCTCTATGTTATTGTATTCATTATGTTACTCATTTCGTTCCACTCATAAATCTGGATCAGTGAGTCAAGAAACAACGTAAAATATTATCTACTCCTCGACGATACAAAGTGTCGTCGATGATAAGGTAGTTTTTATCATGATGATGTATACGTCGTCGATCGTCTCTCGATAGATGTTGGGATAAATTCAAGGTTTGAAGATAAAGTATAATGTATCCATACTAGGGGTCTGAAGATGAGATAGGGAAGATATGTTCATCCGCGAACAAATCATCATGAAAAATGTCCTCATCTAGTCGAGGGAAGTCTGATATCAACTTGGAAAAAAATAGTGATTTCTTAGACTTCGCCAAAGAAAAATTGAGATCAAATTATTACAAAATAACAACCCACTTATTATATTTCCCCCCTATGATACACTTGATGACGACATATTAAAATTGATTGATATCTGCAACTACGGTAGTTTTTCAAAGTAATATATAATGTCATAATCTTTGAACTGCATGTACAACGACCAAGGCTAGTTTCTCTATGTGAGAGTATTTCAGTTTAGGACCAACTAGGTTTCAATTGAGATAGTAGACAATGTTCTCATGGAGTTCATCATCCTCTTGAACCAGAACCATACCAATCGTCCCTTCAGACGCGGCGATATAAAGCAAATAGTCTCTATTGTAGTCTGGAGGCTTCAGCAGAGGTGTCGATACCAAAGCTTTCTTAAGATCATCTAAGGATTCTTGGGGTCACTCATCCCATATAAACAGAGTATCTTTCTTCAAAATATGCATGAAACCCTTAGTTAAATTGACATAGTTCACTATGAACTAACGCAATAAATTATCCATCCCCTGTAAAGCTTGAAGTTTTTGAATGTTACATGTGGGAGATAATCGAAATATTGCCTCAACCTTCATAGGATCTACCATGATCCCATGCTCCGATACTAAGAATACTAAAAGATGCCCAGACCTAACGCAGAAGATGAACTTGTGAGAGTTCAACCAAATGTCATAGTAATGACATCTCTCAAATACTAATCTAAGGTGAGTGGAGTGATCTTCTCTCTTGCAAGAGTGAGAAACAATATCATCTAAGTAAGCTTCGACAATATGCTTGAGATCGTGAAAAGTAAAGGTCATGGCGCGTTGGAAGGTTACTCCTGCATTTTTAAGGCTGAAAGGAATTTTCCAATATGCAAAAGTACCCTAAGGACAAACATATGTTGTCTTATGTTGATCCTCAGGTTTGATTTGAATTTTATTATACCCTGAAAATCCATCCATAAAACAAAATATTTTGCTTCCCACACACTCATCAAGAATCTGGTCAATGAAAGGAGTTGGGAAGTTATCTTTAGGACAAGCCTTGTTCAAGTCTCAAAAATTCATACATACACAGATGGTTCCTTGCTTTTTATTCACAGGAATGGGGTTGGACACCCATTCAGTCAAGGGAACCGGGTAGATGAAACCAAGATTAAGTAGCTTCTCTACCTATGCCTTAATAGCCAAGGCCTTCCTAGGATTAACAACTCTAAGACATTTTCGAACAGGTCTAGTATCCAGATAGGTCTTGATCTCATGTTCAACAATGCTGGGTTCAATCCCTGGAATCTCTCCATATGACCAATTGAATACATCATAAAATTATTTGAATATATCGATGTAGATCTAAATTTCTCCAGGCGAACAATTCACACCGATATATATGTTCTCGATTTTTCCAGGAATTCGAGAGACGTCGATCGTGACAGTAGAAGAAATATTCACCATGTTTCCTTTGGCATAAATACCATGCATATCTAATGGAACCACGGTGTGACCGACTATCTCACTCAAGGTAGATCTAAATTCATCATGTTCGATCCTAACAAGCTCTGGGAGGAAATAAGAGCGATGATACATATTGTCCCAAGGCCTATTAGGACCATACATGGGCTCTAATATGGCTTCATCCGAGGGTAAATTATCATTGGGGAAATCATGTGAACAATAATATTGGACGACCCATATGGTCTCTAGAACAGGATCCTCCTTGTCTATCTGTCAGGAGAAAGGATTTGGGTTAGCAATAGCGTCAAGAATAGACTGATACGCAACTTCTACTGCTGACAGTGGAATTTCCATCCCAATGTGTGACTGACCTTCGTATGACATAGTTGGGAAAGGTAGGGTCCAAGGGTCATTCAAATACAAAGTACGGAAAGGAACGAACCTCATCGCCGATGAATACTCACTATAAATGGCATGAATGTGATGAATTGGTGCCACAAAATCAAAGCTACCCATGTGAGAGGAATACATTTTGACACCAACATCCTCAGTTGCCTGCTAATAATTGTCGATCACAGGGACTAAAGGTCCAAGTGATGCATTATGACTAGCGTGCACAAAGGAAAATTGATCAATCGTCACTATTTTCCCTTCATGAGGAAAACATAGAGTGCGGAAAACGGACGACGTGACTATTGTCATGGCATAAATACATTTACGCCCTAGTAGTAAATTATAGTCAATGGGAGCATCAACCTCCACTGTCCTTCCACCTAACTGGACCGGAAAAGAGGGAAGAATTATGTGGGGTTGAAATGAACTCCCATCAAATGTTGTCAACATAGTCATAGATTGGGATAGAGTCAAAGAGCCAATGGCTTTCCAACATGTTAGGGACATCATGCACGTCGCAACACCCTCATCAATTATAGTTTGTTTGATGGTAATTTCTGTGTACTCCACATGGATTTGAAAGGCCACGTGGTAAGGTAAGTGAGGCTTAACATCTGTGACATCAAACTTAATAACCTTCGAGCCACATGGGTCTAGAGATCCTAAAATAGATAACACAGTGTTTCTTTGTGAAGGACACATCTGGAGCACCTCCAAAATCAACATCGCACAAGGGTTTTGACCTAGATCTTCGGCAATCAAATAGTTTTAGGAAGCTCTAGCATTAGGATTGTGGGAAGATCATTTTAGTACTCCTTTCAGAATACAAGGCATAGGTTCCGATTTTTCAATCTGCAGGGGTGTTTCCGGAGGAGGAGGAGACTATGTACCTACAACAGTCTATGAAAAATAATAATCACGAGATCAAGTGGCTACATCAATCTAAGACTTGACCATATTAACACATAGATGGCCACCTTCATGTGTCGAGGGGTTTTGATTCTTGCTCAACACATTTTGGTGTTGGAGCTCCCCAAGGCCATCTGTATATTATGCGGAAACGGATTTGTCAGCACAGCGGGAGGTTGTGATAAGAGCCTCGAGGCTTCCTCGATTATGGGGAATAGGTGGGTAAGGTGATTATCTTTACAAATTTTACACAGAAATTTCACCTTATGTTTTTCTTTCTTTCCCTCACCAACATTGATATTTGATCTATCATTGTTAGTGTCGTCCTTGGCTTTGTTATTATTCTTCCAACCCTTACGATTATTACCTTGTCCTTTCCTTCTATTCCCTCCTGGTTGTTGCTTACCATTTGGGTTATCTGATGACTGTACAGAATGAACATCCATCAACTGATTGGGAGTGGAGGATGAAGTCGAAGCTTGTCCTGCTACATGCTGGCTTAGAGACAAATATTTCAACTAGTTTGTCACCAAATCTGTAGACTTAGCATTTGCGGAGCCTATGATGCCATCGGTATGAGGCCCCATATTTTTTCTAAGATCATAGTTTGATCGTGGTGCATCAGGAAGAATTTCATATAACATCCCATATTGAGCATATATGAGGTCCAATTATTGGGATTTGAAAATAGCTTCTTCCTTCGATGTTACTCCAGATATAGAGACATCCTTCAAAATATAAGGCAATAAAGACTTAAGGAACCACTCCAATAGAAACTCTAGAGGAATGTAGGATTTGATCAACCTCTTTCATCTACTCCACTCTTGGATATGGTCCGAGATATGTGTGGATTTATCTTGTCGGGGGGCCGAAAAAAGTTCTATGTCGGCATCGTAACGAGCCGACAATGGGAAGTGGTTGAGAAAGACCAAAACCATGTGATTAAAGTTTCTGTACATTCCCCCTAGTATCTCAATGTACCATTTCACGGTGACCCTCGTGAGGGTGCATTGAAATATCCTGAAACAAATAGAATTATCATTCAGGGAGTTAGACAAGCACCAAAGATGAAAAGTAGTGACATGATCACCTAGATCCTCACTAGTCTTTCCCTCAAATTTTGGAATTTATTAAGGGACCTTGGTAAGGATGGGGGGCCATAACGGATCGTGACGCATAGGGTCATTCTTTAATTTTGACAAATTTGGCAAATTAAGAGTGGCCAGAAAAGGGAGTCGGGGTTGCGGCGTCTGATCCCATGCTCCTGTGAAAAATTGGGATGGAGGGATTGCAGGCCATTCAGGGTTCTAGTATGTGCCATGGCCCTCTCTGGTATGATAACATCCTCCTCCAAACTAATTCATAAAAGGTTGTATGGGCACCATACCCATGGAAACGGCATAATGAGGGTTATATATGTTGCCCCCACCCGAAGGAGCTCTGGGATGGGGGTTTCCCATAGTGTGAAACTGACTCCCTCCAGATGGAACTCCGAAAGACAGAGGGGGATTCACCATAATAAATGTGTTTGTTAGAATCAACATAGAGGAAGAGGGGATAAAGGATGGAATATAAGAAGTGACTTGACCGCCTGGTTAACACTCCATCCAGGAGAATTGAGACTAGGATTACGCCCAGAAGAAAGATGAGTCCAACATCCAACTATAGGATTCGTTTAGGGAATATGGCCTCCACCAAACAAGAGAGGAGCATATGGAGGAGCCATGCCCCCAGATCCAAAACTAGGATTCGCATTAGCCACTGGAATGGAGGATGAGAGTTGTGACATCATGTTGGGCATACCAAAAGAAAATGGATTAGAGACCGAAGGTATTGACTGAGAATTGTAAACTGGAATACAAAAAATAGATCTAAAAGGGCTTGTTCATATGGCTTGAGTAGAACCCACAGGTTGGGTAGCAGTAAAGGCGGGGATCTCTATCACCCCAACCGTCGAGGCTAAAGGAGTCGAAGGAATCCCATTAATCATAGAATATATAGGAGTTGAGGGACTCCCTGTGACATTCAGGTTTGACTCGGTACTCATAAATGGATGATTACAAGTCTGGGAGGTAGAGATATGTGTACCACGTTTATTAACTTTACGCCTTTTAGAAGGAAACTTTGTTAAAGACTCAAGATGCGGTGGTAAACTAAACAAACAATGAGACCTGCGAGGAGGTTGGTCTTGCTCCATGATGACTCAAGACTCGAGATATAAAACCAAATCCTAGGGCCAACTAATAACCAAAGAGCACACCAAAATAAAGAAAAAATACCAATACACACAAACAGGATATAGTGGCTAAAAAGGGGCCTCCCTCACTACAGTAGGTATGTCTCACCCAAGAGGGGCCTGAGACTCCCTTCAAAATATTGGAGGTATCAGAATCCATTATAAGGGCCCTAGTGGGCTTAACAGCGCAGTCGGTCAAATCCACCCAGAGAGGTAATCCTCCATAAAGGTTGTGTGTTGTCTGACCCTTATCTGACTCAGGGTGCATGTTGAATAACCCCTACAAGTAACCTATGAGGCTACCTATGTCAAGAAACTAGAGTCACCACAATATAACCAAAGCACAAGTGAATAGTCATAAGTCTAGTCCACCATATGGGCAGGGTAACAAAGCCCTAAATCTTGAAATCACTGCCTCTCACGGAGGTAAAGGTACTAGCAAGACCTCCAAATATGAATATAACCCCAAAAATATATATGACACTAAGAAGGTATTAGAGGGTTATCTCTGCAACCAACTTCACGCAACCTCGTGCCTAACTCCGGTGTGAGTGGAGCCTCCTGATGTCACTAATTACACAATGGGTTTCACCACTCCCTGGTGAGACACACATGTTTAGTTTAATATCCTTGGATAATTTTACTCACAAAATTCTATTCCAAATCCCCATGTCCTATACTTGTTTGTGTACCCTGAAAAATAAAAATGTTTCTAGTCAATTTTAATTAATCAACGTTAATTTTAATGGCTTTTTCTTACTCAAGAGGTGTGGTCGTGAAACTGATGGTATTGCGACTCATCATATAAAAGAAGAAAATATAAAAACACTGCTAAGTACTAATCTTGAATTTCAAAGAGAAGGTATGCTTCTAAATGCAACTTTTCCAATGCAATCTCTCCACATGTGTCAAAATCAATGAAAGTAATCAAAAGAGCAAATGCCATAATGAAAAATGAGAAAATGTTTTTGTATTTTCGATATAAAGAAAATAAAATGAAAGGAATGAATAGTAGCTTCACATACATACCCTACTACAAGCAAAAATAAATAGGTCAAGCAGCATACCAAGGAGCAAACACTTAGACCAATGTGCAAGGACAACCAATGAAAAAGATGATAAGAAAGAATATCGCCCAAAAATTCAACAATAAGAAGGTTTCCTATCACTCTGTAAGCACTTAACATTCAGGACAGAGACCCAAGAAGACCCAACAACCAACCAAACTCACCCATCAAACACCAAAATCATCCAGCAAGACTAAAGAGCTTATGTACGTGACTGTTTGAGCAAAAATCATGTATGTATGCATCCTACAGGAGGGAAGCTCGTGTGTGTACACGTTTGTCAAGGGAAAAACGGTGTATATCTAGTAAAACCCTACCAGGTAAAGGGTTAACCAAGAAACTCAGATGCAAAGTAAAAATAGGTTGTCAAGCAATCAGGCGATAAGGAAACTTAGGCTAACAGAGAGCAAATAAAGGAGAAAAACACTCCAAACCCCGAAAAAGAATATCATTCCCCAGTATGGTCGCCAATTCTGTTATGAGGAAAATCTCTCTATGGCATGGGGTAAACCACAACAGATGGAATGACACATAGAAATAAACTCTAATCCCAAATATGCTATATAAATGAAATGCTAACAAGACAAGGCCAAGAGCCTATGTCATCCGGATGTTTGATGAAGACCACCATTGAGCACGCAACTCAAAACTCTATACCTGCAACTTGTCCTCAACAACCAAGATACACAAGCCTATGGTGACAATATATAATTTTATCATATATATTAGCATAATCCATTAACATACATGAGAAATATGCTCATGGAATAATAATTTGAATATTTGCAAGATATTAATTGGATGAGAAAATAGTATTTCTGTTAAAATAATCAACAGAAGTATATTGGTGACAAACTTCTATAACGACACACATCGGAACCAAGAAACTAAGTCCCTCCAGTTGGTCCTCCACCACTTCAATCCTCCACCAAAGGAAAGATCATATAAAGGAGTCAATGAGGTTCTCCATCACAAAGAAGGAAGAGCTTGGGGGATGAACAAGGAGTTCATACTTTCAAGGATAAAGGGATGCAGACTCAATATGAAGTAAAATTTCTCCAGAGTGTCTTTGTTGTCAAAGTTGAATTGTTGAATATTTTTTCAAGGCTTGGATATGGCTCAATTTATAGCCTTCAAATGGAACTGAAGGGTCGAGTCGGAGCGTTTCCAGTATATGGAAGGTCAAGGATCATGGATCTCGTGACATGGCATGGAAACCCGACATAATTTTCAATTTTGAGCACCAAACCCAATGTATGCGGGATGTAGTGGAGCAACCTGCGTATACTCTTGTTTTTTAACTGATAGGGCGCGTATATGTGGGAAAATGTGATTTTTGGCTCTGGAAGGGACAAAAGTGGACTTCAAGTCTGCATAGGGAAATGGAAAGGCCATCTAAGCAAGTTGCATGGGGTGAGGCAAAATTTGATGTAACACTTGGATGCTTTGGCAGTTGTGCAATTCACATAGTTATACTCGGTCTATTTAATACTGTTTATTTTAAGCCTTGTGCAAAGAACCAACACATGTTATCCTCACACATTGTTTCACTTCTGCACCTCCGCATTTCAAATAGTTTTGCATCGATGATTGTGACGAGTGAAGTAATTTTCACGATAGATCATCGATTTATAGTAAATTGATTTTCTATAATTTAGAAGGAAAGGGCAGGCATGTAGAAGTAGTGTGAAGCGAATGTGTTTGTTCTCTATGGACTTCTCCATGGTTTTTTATTGTGATTATTGTTGTTTGAAAGGAAGATGATATATTTGCAAAATCCATTTTAGTGGATTTGCATCCTGCTCTTGGCCTTGAGAAATCTCAGTTCTGTGATCTATTTGTCTTTGGAAAATTTGCTAGTCAAAATTATTTTTACTTGGTGAATTTTGAGGTTGGACGAAAGGTTTTTCTATGGTTATATTTGTTTTCTCCACATAGCTATGCCTATAGCCTTACGCTACTGGGAAGTGCTCCGGAAATAGTTATTGGAGAGGCTAAAAGTATTTATGTAGTCGGTTGATTTTATCCAGTGGTCTTCCAGATTAGTTTATGTATATGAAAAATGTGTGCAACTAGGCTCTTTGTGTGTTTTTAATATGTGTTGTGTTGACAAACATAGTTGAATCTAACACATAGAAAAACTACTATTTCGACATCTAATGTCACCATTTCTATGTGTTGCAAAACATTCCATTGTTATTTCTTGATAAAATGATGTTCATGCATTGTGTAGTTACTTCATTTCATTGAGATTTGCAATGTCATTAGTGTAATGTTTAAGCACACCAGTTTTATTTTCTCTGTCTTGATTGCTCAATCAAACCATAAAATGAAATATTTTTTGGGTGTACCATGTATGCCAAGGAAAATTGATAGTTTCTTATTTTTTTCTTTTTTAGGGGTTGGTTAAATTTGTCAAGGACTATTTCAGAAACCATATGTATGAAAGAAAATAAAAGTTGAACGCTAACAAAAATAAGGTATTCTACTTTGATATTTTATTTAGCATTTTATGCTTTTTATGTTTGTCAATTTTATAGACAAAGCCTAAGCATCATCTGAATGACATAAACTAGAACATGGAAGATACAATAGATGTTGAAAACTATGAAAACAATGGGCAATGCATTGTACGTGGAAATATTGACCATGTTCTACATAGAAATGGTCTTTTTAGATTGGATGCATTTACATATAGTCCCGAGGATTGTTTGTTTTATGCATTACATGTCCTTTGTCATTTCCACTACTCTTCCATTGAAGTGTGAAATGGATTAATAGATCATTTCTTGGTTTGTTTGGATAATGGAGATAAAGAAGCATTGGAATCATATGAGCTTCAACTAGGATCCTATTTCTTGTACGAATTGCATGGGATTCATGGCATTGACATATATCTATCGAAAATGATTTTGTCAATGTCTTAAAATTTAAATGAAAATGAGAGAGGGCTATGGGAAGATACAGTTTGCATACGATGGTTAGAAAAATGGTTAAATATATCGATTGCAGTTTGGTCACTAATGAGGAAATGAAAGTATTTGCATTTTAACAAAAAAGAAAATGCATATCCATATTGCATCTTGTTCCATATGCAAATCTTGTTAGAAGTCACTACCAATCATTTATTTACAAGGAACTAGCGAGATGCAATCTTGAACAACCTAATACTTGCTTGTCAGTGACGTGTAAAAACCTTGAATACTATTGGAAATGTAATATGGAAAATATGCATTCTTATGGAGTGATTAGAGTGATTTATGTCATGTCTAGTTGCAATGATAGTTTGTTCGAAACACTTTTCTATTTGATAGCCAAATAATTCAATGCAAAATCATTGAGACTTTACATTGTGCAATCCTTTTGAAATGTAATGAAAAGTGGTGACCATAATGCATTGCATTGCATGGATGAATATCTGATACCTGGTCGTGTAGGAAATACATTAGTTATTGCAATTTGGAAGAAGTATCTTGTAAATATGGCAATGTCATATGAAAAAAGGAAGATAGAGGGTGGGGCATTCTATTTTCAATGGATTTCATTCATTTTCAATGTAAATATCCAATTTTGGTCCCTCCATTGGAGAAATATTGTCAAATTGTCTTCGGTTGGCTTGAACAGTGATAAAATTGTTGATGTGTTGTCATTTTAAACACATACAGCTCACGTTCACTATGAGCCATTGTTAAGGGATAAGTATAGTGAAATATGTGATGAGCATTGTGACCAATGCATAGTGGGTGTAGTGAATAAAAGTGGAAACAAGCTTGATAGTGATACAATGTTGGAATTGAGCAAACATATGCATGGAAATGTATTGGTTCTTGGACATGTACTAGGAACACACCAAGATAAACACAATGCACAATGTGACGATAAAACTCCATTAGAAAATAGAAGTGCAGTTGGTGGAATGGGTTTTCATAAAGAAAATAAACCTGCCAGTGTGAGACTTAGTTACGATAGACTAAAAAAGATGGCATATGAAACAAAGAAATGCAATTGCAGGTTCGTTTCCCATCAAGGGGTGAAAAGGGATGCACGTGCATATGATGAAGCTTCAATCAATGCAACAAGGCATGGTAGTAAAAGAGAAAGAGTATGGATGACTTCTATGGTCCATAAGATTTCCATAGACTACTCATGTGCTCCAAACTAACTTATGAACAAGGAGTTATGTCCTTTGGAAGTGAACTTGTGCCGAAAATATATCTTGTATAGTTTGAGTTGTAACTTTCTCATACGATCTCTATTTTGCATCTAGGATAACTCATTGGAAATATCTCACTAAGCTATTTCATTTATACAATAGAGATTGTGTGTACCAAAGGTACACACAATTCTTGTGTTTTTGAATACCTAGAAATGTCATTTAGGTCCTCAAAATGCCTCTGGAATTTGATGACCTTCAAAACTAGAAAATTTTCAGGAAAAAAATCATTGATTTACTGTTGAAATAGTCTCGCAAATTGATCTGTGTCTATCGTTGAAATTTTCCTTCCCTCTCCTCATTCTCTTCTTCCTTTTTGAAGCACGCACATGCACTAGTTCTGTATTATGCACCAATATTTAGCACGTGCAAGTTCCACAATGTGCAATGCCAATATTTAGTGCAAGTTCCACAATGTGCAATGCCAATATTTAGTGCATGTACCGCACACTAATATTCAATGTGCACAAATTTTATACCACACACCAATATTTTGTGTGCATAACAATTTCCACATCGTGCAATGCCAACATTTAGCACACACACCATGCCCCAATATTCCACGCACATCACAAGTTTCACATTGTGCAACACCAATATTTAATGTATATACCGCACACCAATATTCCATGCATATCACAAGTTTCGTACCATGCAGTGCCAATATTTAGCGCACACACCGCGCACCAATATTTCATGCACACCACCAATTATGCACCGTGCAACACCAATATTTAATGCATGTAAGTCCTTTCTTTGCTTAGCTTATTTTTCCATATTTCCAGCTCGCAACCATCGCAACCATCTCAACCATCGTGAAAATTCCTAACTTGCCTGTCTAAGTCAATTCAGTCACTTGGAAGTCAAAATGACCCCTCCATAACAACCATTCTAAGTTTAATTTCGACTTGAATTTTCTTAGAAATTTGGGGATTTCAATCAGATTTTACCTTCTTCTCCAAATTCAACATAGCTAAAACATTGAGGTGATGAATTTAACAAATTCATGTTGATCTCTAGCCCATACAAGTCTAGTGTTGAACCAAAATATCTAATACTAATTTGTAACGCGCCCCAACTTAGCCGAGGAATATTACTATGACGAATACACATAAAAATCAAAATTTTCTGCTAACTAACTTGATGTATCTTACCAGCTACGAAGTATACACAAATTTAACTAGATTTTGATACCCATAATTAAATGCATCTACAACATTTAAAAAAATAATGAATGCAACTAGTAACTCAATTACAACAACACATAAAACCATTCTCATATAGACAGTAAAAGCACAAACATAAAACTCATTAGATATCTCATAAAATAGCCTCTTTCTCTTTCTCCACCTACTCCTGGTCCTCTTTCTCTTTCTCCACATGTTCTTGATCTTCTGCCTCCTACATGAGATTCAAAATCATATTCCATTTGATTTTCACAGAATATACAATACTCTTTATTCCACCCTTCTAGTTCTTCTTCAGTCTCTTCTGGTTGTTCAATGATTTCTTTTGTTTGAGTTTGTTTTGAACTTCCTCCAACAATATGTTTCTCTGATTCTGTTTTATTACCTATAAGCAATTTTTTTTTTTTAAATAAAAAATATTGTATTTCCTTATAGAGTCTTCATGTGAATACATTGTTCAAAGTTTGCCACATGTTCTGCCACACGTATGGAAACCAAAACAGGTGGCATGCAAAATATAGAGATATGGCTATAGCCAAAAACCAGATTTTTAACAAAAACAAAAATTGACTGTAACTGATCCATGTCAAGACCTGAAAATAAAATGCTTAAAAAAATAAAGGTGCAGTGAACTCGTCTTTCCATCATGGTTGTAAGTGCAAATGAATAGTTGGCTGCAAGTTGGACAACACTTCTAGGAAGGTGCACTAGATAGGAGTCAAACAGGAGGTCCATGAGGTGGTTGAGGATGCTCTGATTTTGGAGTCAGTTCTCCACGTTCTTGCACATTTCGAAGATCATTTGAAGGTGTTCTTCTTAAAAATGGTGTCAGTTGAGTAAAACCTACTCTGTGCTCATGATCGTTGCCTCGTGTTGTGATATTTCTGCATCAAATTTAGTTGATGGAGTCTCTTCCATGACCAACTAGTGGGCTACATATTTGGTATATGGGACATTCCTTGTTGTCAATCATTTCATCCAGTTGGGGGGAATTTCTTCCTCAACCACACAGCCACCTGGAGCCATTGTAGGATGTTCCAAGGGGATGGAATTGTCACTGGGCTCTGGTATTGTTGTGGTGGTTTCCATCCCACTTGGAGGAATTTCTTCATTAATTGGTCACTCTCCTGAGTCGATCATGGGGTCGAAAAAAGTGAGGTGGTGACTCTAGATTTCCTAGAGGAGGCTGGGGATCTTCAAGCCAATTATAGTCTGAGTGGGAGGGGCTAACAGAGCTAGTCAACGGATTAGAGGGCAGTGAGGGGTCTGGGTGATTGTGTCAGGCTATGAAGTTGTAATATGTCGGCCCTCATTTGGGCTTGCCTCACTCCCTGGGCATAGTGTAGTTACGACGGGGAGAGAGGCGGAGAAGCCAAATGTGTGCACATTACATGTGAGGAACAGATAGAGAATGGACACCAGCAGGGAGAGGGAAGCCCCTAGAGTGATATATTTCCTATGAAAAGGAGACTCGAAAAAAGAACAAAGTGCCAAATGGAAATGTGAAATGATAAATTTCTTGTGATAATTTACCTTCATATAAACCTTTGAGGTGACAAACAGGAGCATCATGAAGATGGAGGTGATGCCAACCAGTTGCATCATACCTGCTTCAGTGAACTGTAGCTGGTTCACAATGAGTTCCATTAAATCGCCCTTATCACACCAGCACACTAACACCACTGCAACTTGAATGTTAGGCATGTTGAGCAGGTTGGATATGAGACTAGTAGTTGTTGATGTTTCGACAACATCGGGAAGACATTCTCTAAAGATAATAATTATTAATATAATCATTAATGATTATTATATATATTATATAATAAGTAAATGATAATAACAAATAGTTATTGATTATTCAAGGGACGCATCCTTTCATGGATGGTCACCTTATGTTCCCTATATATGGAACACTCATCACTGTAATAATATATCCAATATCTCTCATATCTCATATAAGGAAAACTAACATGGTATCAGAGCAAGACTAGGCCTCACTCCCTCATAGGAGGGCCCAGGTAAATGGAAGAAAATAAAACTGTATAATAAAAACAGGATCCGATGAATCCCACACGTGTATACACAATATGCATCCATTGATCCATCCCTTTTACGGATACAAAATGGGGCATAGATTGTTATTGCCTCCAAAAAGAAAACTGCTTGTTGTCTGTTGTGAGCTTAGGAGAGTTGTGCATGTGGAGGCTAGATGATTCTAGTGTAATTGGGATCAGGGGACATGTGAAGAGGGAAAGAGGAGGACTCACACCTGCATGTAATCCACAAAATTAAAAATGGGATATTTTTTAGATGTATTCAATCCTGGGTTTCGACCGCCCCAACCTTCGTGCCACAAGTCCTATGGCTTACCACCTGTCCACATGTGCATTTTTTGAAAATATTGTGGCACAGGCATGTGTTATCCCCAAAATAATTCAATTTCTAGACAAAATTGTAGTCCGTAATTAGCCCCACATGATTTTCAACATATTTGATCAATCACATGTTCTTTGAGTGTGTTTTGACAACCACCCGAGTCAATAATGAAACTGGTTGTGCCTATGAACGTGCCAGGAATGTGCGATCAGTAAAAGTGTAAGAGACTGTTTCAGGTGGGCATCTTGGCTTCGACATTTGTGGAAGAAGCTTGAGGGCAGCATCCACCCTGTTGTTCTTGCAGAGCTATTTGAGAAGAATGTTGTAAGTATAGACATTGGGCCGAATGACCTCTTTCGTCATGTTATTGTAGACAACTGGGATCATATGAAAGCGATTATGGGCGAGAAGAGCATTCAATACGTGGTTGTAAACTCTCACGGAGACCTTGCAGTCGAAATCCAGCATTTTGTACATGGTTTTCAGGGCTTGCTCAGACATTCCTGCTCTCCCGTAGGATTTTATTATGTCAATAAATAAATATTCGCTGCAACTCTGGCCTTGTGTTTTCATCCGGTGCAGGAGATGTTCTACCTTGTCTACTTGTTTTGCGTGGGCGAGTTTATGAATAATCATCTCGCAAGAGTGCTCAGATGCATTCTCGCGTTTTAACTTGCCTACCAAATTGAAATTGCAATTGCTTCGTGTAACAACACCCTTCATCAGCACACGCGCTCTGCTGCACACAGACGAGCAAGATGGTGTTAACAACATGTAACATCTCTACAAATCTAACATCTCTAGTATCCATTGAGTGCCAAATCAAATGATCATGTTATTTGAAGCTGCTTATCAATGTTAAGATGGAGGTGTGGTGTTTTCTCTCCTCTAGTCAAATAACCCCTTTTGACAAGGGTTTCCCTAATTAGTCATGTGAGGTGACTAAGGGAGTAATGCTCAGTTGGGTACAAGTATTTCCTAAGCCATGTGAGGTGGTTAGGTGTGAATAAGACTTGAATATTATCCTTGCCTATGCCATGTGAGATGGCTAGGTGTGAATGAGGCTATGGTCGTAGTCCTGTCTATGCCATGTGAGGTGGCTAGGTGTGAATAAGACTACTGGGAGAGGAGAAACATCATAAGATGGTCATGGAGATTACAGAAGCTGTTGTGTACTATTGGACGATATTGAAGTAGTTGTGTGCTACTGGTTGATTGCAACATAGTCATAAAGAATGTGGCATATGATTTGAGCTATCAATGGAATGGTAGTAGCAGTATGCTACTAGTCAATTGCAAAGTAATCACTGGATTACTAGATGAAGGAACCAAGACATTGGTTTCACAAAGAAACCTCGATATGTCTTGGGGGACATTGGTTCCATGAGGGAACCTCGATGTGTCCTAGAGATGTTTGAGGCAGGGATCAAGAGGGAGTACACTATTCCTCACAACCCTCAACATAATGGGGTCGTAGAGAGGAAGAATAGGTCTATTGTTAAGATAGTCAAGGCGATAATTCATTATCAACATTTACCTATGTTTCTGTGGGAAGAGGCATCCATGACTATAATGTATGTTCAGAACAAAATTCCTTGAGGAACATGAATCCTGAGGAGGCTTTCACCAAAGTTAATCTTGAGTTTGGACACTCCAGGATATTTGGGTGTTCAGTATACATTTATGGGGTACAGTGAGTCTTCGAAGGAATATCAGATCTTCATTCCTAGTGAGAGATAGATTGAGTAAGAGACAGAAAGAGATGGTACCTTCTGAGAGAGCAAGATACCTCAAAGATATCCGTGTTATGTTGCAGCTATGAGCCACATCATTGATTCTGAGCCTTCATGTTATGAGGAGGCATCTAGTATGGAGAGATGCCATGATGGAGGAGTATCAATCCATCATGAAGAATGATGTGTGGTATATTGTTCTGAGACCTGAAAGGAAGTTTGTAGTGACTTCCAAATGGATCTATAAGATCAAACATACAATTGACAGAAGCATCGAGAAGCACAAAGCAAGTTTTGTTGCCAAAGGATTCTCTCATGTGGAGGGAATAGATTATGAGGAGACATTTGCTCTTGTTGCTCGATACACTTCTATCCGGATGATTACTTCCCCTGTAGCATCCATGGGTTGGAGAGTACATCGAATGGATGTAAAGACAACATTTCTCAATGGAGAAATTATAGAAGAAGTATACATCGAGTAGCCAGATGGTTTCATGATACATGAGAAGGAGTCTCATGTGTGCAGGTTGAAAATGGCCTTGTATGGAATCAAGCAACCACCTCGAGCTTGGTATGCAAAGATCGATGGACACCTGATGATTTTTGGGCTTCAACAAGTGTTTTCGATCCTATTTTGTACTACAATATTATTAATGGTGAGTCCCTAATTTTGGTCCTCTACGTTGATGATTTATTCCTCACCAGTACAAAGAGCCTTATTATTGAATGCAAGTATGTGTTGGCCTCTGAGTTTGAGATGAAGGACCTTGGTATGATGCACTACTTCTTGGGACTAGAGGTGTGGTAGAGAACTGATGAGATATTCTTGAGTCAAGGGAAGTACACAATTGAGATAGTCAAGAAGTTTGAGATACTGAACTTGAAGCCCGTGGCTATACCAATGATGACGAATCTAAAGAGACTAAGTGTGTCTTCTTCCGATTTTGATGAAATTGATCTGACTCGGTACAAATAGATGATTGGATAATTGATGTATCTGGTTAACACCGGACCAAATATTTGTTATGCAGTGAATGCACTTGGCCAATTTATAAGTCAGTTGAGATAGACACACTAGATTTTTGTGAAACATGTGTTGAGATACTTGCGAGGCACAATTCGACATGGTCTAAGATATACTTCCAGTATTGATATGATATGGAAGAAATATATTGACTTTGATTTGGCAAGGAGCGCAGTGGACAGAAAGAACACCTTCAGGTGTTGCTTCACTTTAGGATCTTCCATGGTTTCCTGGTGTAGAAGGAAATGAACTTTTGTGGCTTTGAGAACAACAGAAGCAGAGTAGATTGCATTAAGTATGACAGTCTATGAAGCAGTGTGGCTTCACAAGCCCCTTGCAGATTTATTCAAACATGTGCTGGATTCCACCATTATTCATTATGGTAACCAAAGTTGTGTGATGATCTCTGATAATCCAGTGTTTCATGAAAAATCGAACCACATTGAGATCAAGTACCATTTCATCCAGGACATGGTGTAGAGGAAGGAAGTATTGGTGCAGTACCTTCCTACAGATGAGCAGGTTGCTGATGTTTTTACCAAACCAAGACAAAATTCAAGTACTTTCATGACAGACTTGGCGTGGCAGAGAATGTCTGCCTCGCTGAGAGGGAGTATTGATATTTGCAGCTTCCTGAGACATTCTCCAGATCGTACTCCTTTGTGACTGAGTTGATTTGATCTGTGATGACACTTATCTGAGAAGGGATAAGTGGGGCACTTATCCAAGAAGGGATAAGTGTGGTTTGGCTTATAACCCAACGTCCCATGTGGAGAGCACATGAAGACATGTCAAGGGAGTTGGCCCTTGACGTCATACACTATGGGAGTTGACCCTAGTGTTTCTAGAGGGTGTAGCCTCTAGAAGTCCACATGGAATTCCATGTGTGACAAAATTTCTCCAGATCGTACTCCTCTGTGAATTGAGTTGAGTTTATCTATGAGGAAACTTATCCAAAAAGGGATAAGTGGAACACTTATTCGAGAAGGAATAAGTGCATTTTGGCTTATAGCCCATTGTCCCATGTTCAGAGAACATGAGGACATGTCAAGGTATTTAACCCTTGATGTCTCACACTATGGGGAGTTGACCCTAAGTGTTCCTAGAGGGAGTAGCCTCTAGAAGTCCACATGGGAGTGCCATGTGTGACAAATCTTTTACTACTATGGTGGTTTTGTACCACTGGCGGAGACTGCATATCTTTGGACAGTAGTTGTGTACTACTATGGAAAGATACCTCCCTAGCTAAGAGGGATTGTTGATGTTTCAACATCGGGCATAACTTATCCTATATTGGGCTGCAGACCAAGGGAGATAGGATACATTTATCACAAAGGTGCACTTGTGGTAAATGGGCCCAGATGTAGTCCTTCCTTGATCATGACAAGGAATAATATGGACTCGAGGTGCTTGAAGTGATTTCCACATGTCAGATAGCATCAAGTCGACATTCACTCATAGGTGTGTGCCTATGGTGAAAGATATTGGTGTGGTCTTTGTCCTAGTCATGGTGATTTGACAAGGAATGATAAAGACCCAAGATGCTATATGTTATTACATGCAGACCCAAATTGAGCCTAATCTTAGAGAGAGTTAATTGGCTTAGAGGGAGAGTCGCGGAAGGAGTTTCTCCTTGGTTCAAGTGGGAGAGAGATGTCTCCCAAGACTGATAGACAAGTGTCATGAGTCTAGGGTGAAGTTTGTATAATTCAAAGACAAGAGTGGCATGTTGCAGAATGTCTCCCTCGTTGAGAGGGAGTGTTGATGTTTCGACAACATCGAGAAGACATTCTCTAAAGATAATAATTAATAATATAATTATTAATGATTATTATATATATTATATAATAA
>ML789417.1:619041-637940 GCA_009831015.1 Picea engelmannii
AAATAGAGGTCGAGAACCAGGACAAATGTGGACCAAATAAGGTTTCCACCTCTAGAGCTACTCCACCAATTGGAAAAGTTGTCTCGAGCTACAATCACAACCTAGACAGATGATTTGCACTTACTCAAGCAATGTGAGATCATCCAATATGTGTGGATAATTTAACCATCATGGACCAGATGTGAACATTATCCTCGGGTTGTCATTCACATTTTGGTTGAAACTGAGAATGTAATGTTGGACACACCGAACACACTGAGAGGGTGGGTGAATCAGTGTAGGGATCTTTTTACTCCTTTACAAAACACCTTAGTTAGCAATCACCATTTACTCATCATCCATTACTTTCATTTATAAGAAGTTGTATGTAATCATATCTCAGCAACAAATATCATCAATAAACCATCATCATGAAGAATACAAGGAACACACAATCTATGTACAATTTTCTTTTATACTACAGACTACAATCCTTGGAGTTTTTTTTAGCAACAAATCCACAAGAGCACCAACTCCACAAGAGAACCAACTCTCAATGCAAGACCCAACCTGCAAATCTCAGCACCAACTAAGAAGAGGAATACAACCCTCAAGTAGAAGACCCAACTTGTAGACATAAAGCAAGTTGTCAAATTGTACCAACATTCTATACCAACATAAGTGCATTACCTATGCACCACACAACCTGTCACATCAATCTCATCATCCAATTCAGATCTACTCACCAAGATCAATCACCAAGACAACTCTCAACAATATCACCAAGATAACCAAAAATATACCTCTAGAAATACACCATACTCTCCATAAACCAAATACCATAAGTTGTCGCGATTCTATTGCCGTTGTTCTGCTGCCGCGATTATGCTTCCGTGGTTTTGCTGCTACGCTTTTTCTGTCGCGATTTTTCTGCCGCACTTTTTCTATCGTGATTTTTCTGTCGCACTTTTTCTGCCACGATTTTTCTGTCGCACTTTTTCTGCTGCATTTTTTTCTGTCACGATTTTTCTGCTGCACTTTTTCTATCACAAATTTTCTCTATCAATAATACCTTCCCAAATAACCTTTCACAAATGGATATTCAATATGCCCAAAGATCATACTCATAAGATACCCTTTCTCTCTTATTTATACTTCTCCAAGTAGCTTCCTCATCTAACCAACTCTAACCAACTTTCTTCTTTTAGGGACTAACCCACTTCTGACCTCTTGTCCACTTCTAACTCACTTTGTCCACTTCTAACCCACTTTATCCATAAATAGTAACTTCTCTACATCTGATTGCAAATAATTTATTTTTAATTGTTTTCTTGTTGCAACCACTTAACCCATGACTAACCACTTTGACTTGTCAACATATTCTAGGAGCTTCTAGAATAATTTGACTTCTTTGACCTTCTAGGGGCTTCTAGACAACACATGCGGGTTCTCCAACTTCACAAGGTCATAACTCTCTAACTGTGAGGAGTTATGTGACGCTCCACATATCACCGGAAATGGCATGATGAGCACTATCCATGTAGAGTAGTATCACTCACAAATTCATGGATATTCATTACAATATTCCACAATCAATCGTTGGGTTCCTTAACCACACATCTAGGATGACTCAACCACTTAACCATTTGGAATTCACAAAGCATCTTCCCATGAGGGATTTCACCATAAGGGGACCACTTTGGATTTCATCCATTTGGTACTTCCTATCAGCCATGACAAGACAACAATGACCAACCTTTACATCATCCTGTCTATACATCAATCCATGACAATACATCACTATGACACCACTTGGCATATTTGATATCAATTAAATCTATGACAACATAGGCCATCAATCAATACATCAATGATACTATGACAAGACATCATATCTTTGACATCAATGAAAACATAATGCAACACACAATTGTTGGAAAGGGAACCCAACGTACATTTCAAGAGAAATATCCTTATCATAGACAAAAAATTTCTTGAACTGTGCTTCGAAGGTCCTGCGAAGCTTCAACTTTCTAAAACATCATCTACTCTTTGTGTTACCATATATCAACACCTTTGTTGATTCGAGTTGCTCCATTCTAGGAACTGTTCCTTTTGTCACTTCTAGTTGTCGATGTCTTCCTGGTTACCAAGCATGTTGAGAGAGAACAAGGATGACAATCCTCTTGGTCGTTGGAGCAATTAGTCAGTGCTAGTCGTTTGGAGCTGCTGAAGTAACTGAGCCAAGTTGAAGTTGTAGAAATTGGTCTAGTTATTGCTTGGATTTCTGGGTTGTAGGATGAAGCATGTTTATCCTCCATCGCTTGAGAGAAAATCTAAGCAGAGACAAGTGGAGACTCCACACAAATTTTGACCAAATAAAGATGCCACCTATGGAGCGACTACACCCATTGCAAAAAGTGTCTCGAGATGAAACCACAACCTAAACAGATGATTTGCACTTACTCAAGCAATGTGTCATAGATGCAATATGCAATTTGGATTCTATACAGGATCATGTACTATGAATATATATTACTACATCTACACAATTTACCAAAAGAAGGTGTTTATTGCATTATTGTTATCAACATACCTCGTGTTCAGAGACTGCTAATGAGTTTCTTCTGTTGTAGTGCTTGCAACCACTTGCTTTCCTGCATTTATTCCATTTCATTTTGATGTCGAAACATTGCAATAAATGCAATGAACAGGAAAATAAACCCCTATGTCAAAATGGCATGAAATATACAATACCAACAAACAACGAATAAAAACCAAAAAAACGCTACACAAATAAAATTAGAAATATATACCTTCTCAATTCTTGCTCCATGTCACTTGTTTTACCTATTTTCATTTTATTAATGACCAGTGATAGTTTCGATTTATTGCACATCGAACAACACAAATAGACATGTAAGTGGACATTACCGAAGCACACATGCAATGGGAATTATCCATGTTTTATTTTTTATATGATTAGAATCTGTTCTGGGGCACTTGCTTCTCATGTTCAACTTTTTGAACCAACATGAAAACACGAAGTTTCTAAATATGCAACAAGAATATGATAACCGTCTTTGCTTCAACAGGAAAGAAATAAAAATTTGTGAATGTGTAAAAAAATTATGGACATATGCGAATATGTATTCCATTGTCAATGTAATTCAATAGCCTAATGTTCACTATGACTTATATGCATTTCAAATTGAAAGTAGAAAACAAATTGTATCATGGTCACTCCAATATGTATTTAATATAAAAATTTTCATAGTTCATTCTTCGGATTTGACTAGAAATGATCATTTGACGTTCTTTGTACATGTTTTCTTTAGTCCAATAAGAAATGTAGATTTTGGTTGTACACATAACTATGAATTTTTTTTTTCTCATTACATTGACAGATGCCAATATTGAAGTCTCCTAGAACCACTATGATTTCGTTGCAATGTAAATTGCACAATGATTTCACAATTGCATTTACTATGTTGGTCAGAATTGCAGATGGGGATGCATAGATATTAATTATGGTAATATTCAATCCTTTGAATATTATTGTTGGTCCAAGCACCTCTACATTTGGTTCTTCAAAATGCATATGTTCCAATATGGGTAGATGTTTTTTGACTAGTATCATAGCACCATGTTTATTGCAATTCAAGAGACAATTGAAACACTGAAACTGTTCATTTTGCATTGACAGTGTCATATATTCTTATCGAATACAAAAATATCAGATTTCATTGTATCATAGTCACTAGCTATCTCAGTTATATGTACATGAAAACTACACGTGTTCAGTGAAAAAAATGAAATACACGACTCCAAATGCACAGATCACAAATCATATTCTAGAGTCCAGTTTGCATCACTGCGCAAACGTTGCATCTCAACAATGATTTTTTGTTTAACATTTTGGTTATCCATAGTCAAAGGACTTAGAAGATACAAAGACGTTGTGCTCTTTACACGCGACAATGCTGTATAAACCAATCCATGTCTTTGCACCCTAGCAGGATCAAATTCAACATTGTCTAGTGTTATCCCTTGTGATTTGTGTATTGTACACGCACATGCAAGTTGAACTTGGAATTGCTTACATATTTTCAAATGAATCATCGTCGCTTTTGTCGATGTTGGTTTCACTATGCGCAATATGGGTATCCAATCAGGAGAAATGTCTCTGCTATATAAAGAAGCTAATCTCGTGGCCTGCTAATGTCCAATATGTTGATCATATAACTTTATCCATAAAACATTAGCCTTATATGTTTTGGTGTATGCTTTGACTATTCCATCCGCACCATTCACTAAACCATCTTGTAAAGTTGCATGCATATATTTCAACGAGCATATCTAATTTCAGAACAACTTGCGAAGGAAAAGCTGTTGTATGTTCATGACTTCGCACACCACCCCAGTCGTATTCCTCTTCATCAATTACATTGATTACAAGTTCCTTTCTCGGCATAAGAAATAACATAGACTTGTTATGCAATGCAACATCTTTTTTTTATAAAACAGATAAGGGAATGTTTGGTGATTTGGAACAAGTAAGATACAATTCACGTTGATATATTATGGATCGTCTCTTGTTTTAATATTTTTTCACATCCTATTCAGAATAACAATAAAATTTTCATTTGTTTGCCGCATTGTAGTGTGAAATTCATAGCACTTCACGCTACCTGTCCAAAAGTCATATGCTATGCTTTGCATGGTCATGGTAGGGTGCTCAATTACTAGGTAATTATGTATGGGTTGTGCTTGATAAATATCACCACAAAATACCATACATATGTTTCGAAAGTACTTTGTTTGCACATGTTTTATGCTTCTTAATTCTGACCAGAGAAGCTTCGTCAATGAGGACAAGTTATAGTTCCTGATAAATCTTTGACAACATGTCTAACATTTCTCTGCTAAGTGGAATGGACTGAGACTTGTTGAAAGGAATTAGAAATGCATAATGGATTGTTGTTCCACCTGCATTGTAAGCAACTTTACCTGTATATGCGATTATCAATCCCTTTGGTTTCAAAGGATTATTTGTCTTATTTGCATCGTGTATTTGTATTAACATTTGGAATATCTTTTTTGCTATGGAGGTTTTCCCTGTTCCTACTCCACCCACTAGAAACAAGTAAAATGGCGTATGCACGTCCCTTAATTTCTTTAGCACAATATCTTTGACAATTGATTGTTGGTCTCTGTTCAACATTCTTCTAAGACTGTATTATTCACTATTTTCAAGCAAAAATGGGTGGCCTGCAACTTGGAATCCAAGATTAGTTGTTCTTTTGTTACTTTTCCCTCCAACACATTACATATTTGTTTGCAAATCAACTGTGTGTGTTCCTTGTTGGGTCGATGTACCATCAAATCGAGAATACCATTGTCTACTTGTTGAACCACACTTTCCATATCACCCCAGGTTGGATTGTTATTGTATCTAAACTTAGCTTCATTGGCTTGTATTCTAGTTTTGTGAAAACAATAAGCAACTTCCTATGTAGGCCAATTATGCTTTAATGTAGATTCACTTTTTTTGAATGACACATACAACATTAGTTTCTCTCTGCAAATTTTTTTATAATCAATGTACTTGTTATCTTTGACGAATTGTATCAAATTTGATTTTTTCTTTTTTGATAGATGTGTACCATTTTTTTTGTACTTGGAAATAAATTCAACAAGGAAGATATTCTTAATGGCATGTCGTTGTTCAATATGGTAATCAATAATAGAGTTGCACATGGCATATTTTGAGTCATCAGGTTCTTGTTTCAATAAAAATGCCAGCTTAAGGAAAAATGTGTGTTGATCTATTGGAGATGTGTTTATAAAGATACACGATCTTGAATTGATATTCAGTGGAAGAGTAAGCACGATATGGAGTGCTTGTTGTGTGGACATTTGTTGAAGATTGAAAATTGTATTTCCAAGAATGTGTTTCATTTCCATAGAATCAACTATCATTTTTTCATGTTCTTTGCATATCCTTCTAAATTCATTTGTCATAGATTTATCAACTTTAGACATTTGTGAATTGCAATAGAATGTTGTTGCATATGCATTCATAACAAATTGTGTATTTGTGTTTGCATTCCAAAAATTTGGCATGTCTTTTGTAAAGTTGTTGTTCCAAATATGTGAAGGTTTTCATTTCAGGAATATTGTCGGTTGTTTTAGTGTGCATTGTATTAGGAGCACATACTCTTCATCTTCTGGTTCCATTTCCATCAAGAAGTCTTTGAAGGTAATTAAATTGTCATAGTTTTTTGGGTCTAGTGATGAAAACAATGACTTTGAATTTTTGTCAACAACTTTGCCTGGTAACTCAATCAGTTCAAGAATCATTTTCATTCTCATCGGTGGCATAGAGAACTTGTATCGACAATCTGAATTCTTTCATTTTTTACAGCTTCTTGTAGAAAAAATCAGACCCCAACTCGGTTTCAAGTTTCAATGAGATTCACCATAGTTTAATGCCCAACCCACATTGCATTTTTTGCTGCAAATTAGTAAGCAAAAAATAACTCATAACAGGAAACACATGAAGTCTGCTACAACCATTAAATCAGAAATAAATGCACACCCAGAAATTTAGACACAAAGAATTTTTGGTCAAAATAGACCTTGGAAAAACTCGCAAGGAGAAAACCAGTGAGAGAGGGGAGGCTTTTATTATTCAAAGGTTAGAGAGATTTTTTTTGTTCAATAGTCATCTTCAAAAATACAAAATATAAACTTATCTCGTTTTCTATGCCCACACACAACCTTGAAATGCGTGCTAAAAAAATCCTTGATTTCTATGCTGAGAAATCCATACAAAGTACAACTGTCACAATATTTAATGTTGTATGATTGCATAAAAAATCGTGCCTATCTGTTGTCTCTCTTTTCTAGAAATTTATGGTAACTGAGTTCCTTGATTTCTCTGCCAAACTTTCCCATAAATTCATGCAACTTGCCTCCTTGATTTATGTGCCAGTTCACTATTGTACGACCTGCTCAGAATCTGTACTGTATGGCCCTGTACTTGTTGTACCTTTTGCCTCGATATGCATTCCACAATATTTCTTCGGAATTGATTCCACTTTCAACAAGTGCACCTCTATTCTCTAGCTCAACTTCTCTCTCTCATTCACTCTCCAAATGCACATGAATAATGCCAAAATGTGGTGCACCTTAATCCATAATTCGACTCATGAAGGTAATGTGAAGAGTCACATGATCCGAGGGCTAAGATTATATCTTGGGCCTCTTAGATCAATGGTGCTGATTTAATGAACTTTAAGTCACCCACTTCACAAATATTCCAAAAGTCACTTTTAATTTTATTTCTCATAAAATTAATGCACTAGGGACAACATTGGACACTTTCTCAATCCTAGGCACTTAAGTTGTGAGAAACACTTGTCCTTGGTACTTTTTAACACTCACTCTTACCGAGGAAATTGTTCCTCACCACTCCTAGCTTATCTATGAAGGGTACAAACTTGCATATTCCCAAAGCCTTAGTGAGGATGTCCGCTACATTCTCATCAATGGATATAAATTGAAGCTCAACTGCCCCTCTCTGAACATAGTCCTAGATGAAGTGATATCTAATCTCGATGTGTTTGGATCTGTCATGAAAAACTGGATTCTCAGAGAGTTTTATGCAACTATGTTTGTCATAGTAAATCACCGTGGGTCTCAACTGCACACCAAATATCCCAACCAACAACTTTCGAAGCCATATGGCCTCTCAACTGGCTTGAATGGCTTCCATATACTCATCCTCAATAGAACTCAAGGCCACTGAATTTTGCTTCCAACTGTGCCAAGACACAATTGTTGAGCCAAATCAAAAGCAACAACATGAAGTACTCTTCTTGTCAACAACACATCTTGCCCAATATGAGTCTGTGTAGCAAATCAACCTGAATCCATCCCCTCTCACATAGTCCAGGCCATAAACCACTGTACCCTTAAGGTACCCGAGCACATGTTTTGCTGCCACCCAATGCATTCTCTAAGGCTGCACCATAAATTGACTGAGAGTGTTGACATCAAAACAAATATATGGTCTAGACCAAATACATCAAAGAGCCTATCAACTAACGATACATCGTGGGATCGACCAACTCTGACTCAGAAGCATTGAGATTCTTCTAGTTGGTTATCATGGATGTGGACACGGGCCTACAATCCTCCATTTGGAATATCCTTAGAATTTCAAAAGCATGCCCGCCATGTCTTAGAAAGACGTGTCCCGACTCCTGCTAAACCTCCAATCACAAGAAATAATGCATCAGTCCAATATTTTTCATCTTGAACTCTGAAGAAAGACTCTTCTTGCACCTAACTATGAGTCTCTATGCCTCTGTAATGAAGATATGATCCACATAAAGCACAAGAATAAGTGGATCCTCTCCAAACACAATGAAGTAAAGATTGGGATCTACGTCACTCTTCTTGAAACCCATTTGTTGCAAGTATGTATCAATCCTTGAATACCAAGCTCTTGGAGCTTGCTTCAGTCCATACAATGCCTTCTTCAGTCTACACACATGAGAATCTCTCCCATGCATTGCAAATACATGTGGCTACTCGATGTACACCTCCTCCTGTATGAGACCATTCAGAAATGCGGTCTTCACATCCATCTGATGGATCTTCCAACCCATCTCTGCTGCAATGGATATCATTGCCATGATCGAGGTATATCTAGAAACCAGAGAAAATGTCTCATCATAATCAAATCCCTCTACCTGTGAGAACCCTCGAGCCATGAACCAAGCCTTGTACTTCTCAATGCTTCCATCAAAAACATACTTGATTTTGTAGACCCACCTGTAAGTCACCACTGACTTCACCTCAGGTCTCAGAACAACCTCCCACACATCATTCTTCATGATGGAATTGTATTCTTCCACCATGGCATCCTTCCAAACCTGTTGATCAGTTGCCTCCTCAAAATTGGAAGGATATGACTCCCTGATGTTGCACACCATCATTAAATAGCTACAAAATATCTCTGGAGGTTTACTCACCCTCACAGTATTCCTGGGATTCCCCATAGATCCCTAAGATTCTTTCAAAGCGTCTTGAATCCATTTTGGCTTCCTCTTATCTGAAGTAACATCATGTGGAGGGAACTCCTCCTCAATCCCACCATGTGAATACTGAGTACTTGAATATGATGATCATGTGGTCGACTAAGAACTAGTAGACTGTGAAACAATACCCTATGAACTGGTAATCTGAGGACCAATGATCTTTGACCCTGACACCTATGAACCAGTCGTCCTGAACTCTCTAACACTGTACTCTGCGATGGAATCACCTGAAGCTGAGGAGTCTATTGCTTCCCCTTCTCAACATCCTATGACCTCCTAAAGGATCTATCCTCCTCAAATCTCACATCCTATCACACAATTGTCTTCCTCAAAGAGGGGATGTATATGCGGAAATCCTTTGAGGTCTCGCTGTACCCAACAAAAATTCCCTTCTCTACCATGGGTTCTATATTTGTCCTTTTCTCAAAAGGGACATGTGAATATGTTAGACACCCAAAAATCCCGAAGTTCCCAACCTCATGCTTCTTCCCAGAGAAATCCTCCTCAAGAGTCTTATTCCCCAAGACTCTGTGTGGACTCATGTTCTGTAGATAAACTATTGTGTTGCATGCCTCAACCCAAAGAAAGAGTGGTATCCTCTGATCATGTAACATGGATCTCGTAGCCCCAACAATGGCCCTTCTCTTCCTCTCAACAAACCCATTCTACTGCAGATTGTAAGGAACAATCAAGTCTCTCTTAATGCCTTCTCTTGCACATAAGTCATTAAACTCATTGGAGGTAAACTCACCCCATCAACACTTTTATTTTCTTCCATGTTTGATTCTCCATAAGAGCTTTGAACTCTTGGAACCTCTTGAAGAACTATCCTCTGGTATTCATGAAGAAAATACAAGACTTCCTAGAGAATTCATAAATTAAAATGACATAATACTCAAATCCACTCAAAGATACATAAGACACAGGACCACATACATTAGAATGAATTAGATCCAGAATACCTAGTACTATGTTATCATTGCTTGGAAAATTAGTCTTGGTGTACTTCCCAAGAGCACACCCCTTTCACACCTCCTGGTGCTCTATATTGAAATCTGGTACCCATGTAACAATCTCTCTCAATATATTTAGAGCGCCATGATGAAAATGGGCCATCCTCCTATGCCATAGCTCACAAAGGTCACTGTTGCTAGTACTATGTATCAATGCTCTAGCTGGTTGAAACATGAGCTTGTACAACTTCTCATGTTAGATCCTAATCACTTTGGATGAATTTACACTGGATCACTTAAGATACAAGAGCACATGCTCATCACGGAACAACACATCATATCCCTTATCCTCAATAGTGGAAAGTGATATCAAGTTCTTCTTCAAGCTAGGAACATACATAACATCTCTCACCAACATGGAAGGTAGATACTCCCTCTGAAAGGATATTGTGCCACTACCAACTTCCTTAACCAATGAGTCATCTCCAAGTACCACCTCAAGATCCCCAATCTCAGTAAGATCTGTGAAATACTCATGAACACCTATCATATGGTGGGATGATCTTATATCAATGTACCAAACACTGGTAGATCACACTCTAGAGGAAAGACGCACCAAAAATGAATACTCCTTCTCGAACCCATGGGAAAAATCCTCCACATATGTTGAAGTTGCATGGTACTTCTTCTTCTTATTAGGACATTGTCCAACATAGTGCCCAAACTTGCGACATGCAAAGCACTTGACTTTGCTCATGTCCTTCTTCCCTTCACCCTTCTACTTGTTCCCACCCTTGGACCCCTTCTTGGACTTCTTCTTTCCTTCAACTACAAGTGCCACATTATCCTCTTCATTACCATTGAATGAACTCCCCTACACATATTCTCTTCGAGTTTCCTCTATGAAGTCATCCCAAAGACGATCCCACTTGGGAATATTTTCCCTTGCAAAAATGCCCTCAACAAAGATAGCCCATTGTTTGGTCACCCCATTCAAAGAATCCCTCACAAGTTCATTGTCAGCAACAACCTCCCCAATAGTGCCAACTCCATCCCTCACTTGAGTTATCTCGATAAGATAGGTGGCAACATTTCCAGTCTTGGTCATTTTAATGCTCTTCAGTTTCTCCCTTAATACCATTTTCTGATTTTCATTGGAACTTTGGTAAAGTTTGGTTAAGGATTCCCACATCTCGTAGGCATTGGATTTTTCGGTCACATGTGGAATCACATGGTCCTTGATGGCATAAAGGATGATTCTTTTAGCCTTAATATTCTTCTTAGTGTAGGCATCCAAAAGAGTAGCATCTGTAGGCATCGTCATAGGGTTCGTTTGTGTGTTCTCCACAATGTCCCATAACTTACATTCCTGCAGAAGCAACATAATCCTCTCCTTCCATGAGTTGAAATTAACAACTCCATTCAATCTATCATCAACCCTCAAACCAATGGGCATTGACCCTCAAAACTGAAACATAATCCCAAAAAATTCTACTTGGTGAAGTACCTCTTTTCCTCAACAAATTCTTTGTTCTCTGCAACTGATATATTTATGCTCTTACCCACTTAGAAGATTTGATACCATGTAGAAAATATCAGACCCCAACTTGGTTTCAAGTTTCAATGAGATTCACCATAGTTTAATGCCCAACCCACATTGCATTTTCTATTGCAAATCAGTTAGCAAAAAATAACTCATAACAGGAAACACATGAAGTCTACTACAACCATTAAATAAAAAATTAATGCACACACAAAAGTTTAGACACAAAGATTTTTTGGTCACAATAGACCCTGGAAAAACCCGCAAGGAGAAAACCAGTGAAAGAGGGGAGGATTTTATTATTCAGAGCTCAAAGAGAAATTCTTTTACAATGGTCATCTTTAGCAATACAAAATACAAACTTATCTCATTTTCTATGCCCACACACAACCTTCAAATGCGTGATAAAAAACTCCTCGATTCATGTGCTAAGAAATCCGTACAGAGTACGACTGTCACAACATTTAATGTTGTATGGTTGCCTCAAAAATCATGCCTATATGTTATCTCTTTTTTCCAGAAGTTTATGGTAGATGAGTTCCTCGATTTATGTGCCAAACTTTCCCAAAAATTCATGCAACTTGCCTCCTCGATTTTTGTGCCAGTTTACTATTGTAGGACCTGCTCAGAATCCGTATTGTATGACCATGCACTTGTTGTACCTTATTCCTCAATATGCATGCCACAATATTGCTTTGGAATTTGTTCCACTTTTAACAAGTGCGCCTCTCTTCTCTATCTCAACTTATCTCTCTCATTCACTCTCCAAATGCACATGAAGAATGCCAAAAGGTGGTGCACCTCAATCCCTAATTAGACTCATGAAGGGAATGTGAAGAGTCACATGATCCAAGTTATGAGATTATATATTGGGCCTCTTAGATCAATGACCTTTAAGTCACACACTTCAGAAATATTCCAAAAGTCACTTTTAATTTTATTTCTCATAAAATTAATGCATAGGGACCACACTGGACACTTTCTCACTCCTAGGTGCCTAAGTTGTGAGAAACACTTTTCCTTGTAACTTTTTAACACTTATTGTATGGCAATGCTTATGCAATTTGGAAAGACCAGGATGTAGATGATATGTGTCACATGTTATGTACTTTTCCAAGAATGTTACAATTTGTGAATCACTATCCTTTCCATATATGGGTGCATCTTCTATCCACAACAACCCATGTTCAAGCTCGCTTCCTCTATTATGAAAATCTGTTACAAAGTAACTGTCTGAAACTTTTCTGAAAAATCTTTCGTCATGACATATCAATTACTTTAAAGAATTGATTCTATGTCTATAGTAACGAGTACAAGTAACTGGGTCCTTTCTTATCAGGTAATTGATGTCCTTGTCTTCCAGTGTTTCAAAGTGATTTTCATTTATTCTGTTCCTATACAAATATTTTAATTCACATACCAATTCATGCCATTGATGCTTTGTACTCGTGAATGTGACGAAAAAGGTTGGAGGCCCGAGATGTTGTATCATTGCAAATAATTTTTTCTTAATATGTTGGAAGTAATCAGGAGAAGTGCAAATATTTTTGAAATCTATGTATGTAATATCGGATTTAAGTATCTTTTCCAAATTTGGTTTGTACTTCATGTCTTTTTCCAACAACTTTCTTCCTTTTAATTGTCCCTTTCTTATTCGTATCCACACGTAGGAAATCAATTTTCCAATTATTGTTCGCACCATTTTGAAGAACAAATTGATAGTATAATACGAGAAATCGTCACTAGAATGTAGCAATTCCCATTTCACTACTTTTTGGTAACTAAATCTCTTTACAATGTCATCATCAGACACATTCCTATAGAAAAGGCTTGGAAAATTCATCTCTTATGCATATCCGTCCATAATATTCCAAGTGGAAGCTACCCTTCAACAGGTGCAATTTCAATGATCTCGTCCTGCAAATCATGGATGCATTGCAAGTCTATGAACCCATGCACTAATGTTTCACTAGGTCTCTCATTATCTGATTCTATCTCCATATCACTCTTACACTAAGAATTTGTCTCTTCTATGCATTTTTTACTATCTTGTTCGAGAATATCATTCCATTATTTGTTTATAGTGATGTTCCCAGCCTTGTATAAAGCTATGGAATACAACTCTTTTAATCATTTCATCACAATGTTTACATAGACTCTTCCCGTATGATATGCTTTTTTGTATTGTAATTGTCTTTTCAATGCAATTGCAATTGTCATTGTTTCATCGATGGATTGTGGAAATGATTTTTGGACAATATCCATATTAACATGCACATTGATGATGGAGCTTTCCAAGCCCATCTGTAATCATTTGTAGCCCCATTTTCTAATTTTTGCAAATGCAATTCTAAGTGAGACAAGTATCTCCTCAAGTTCTAACAATGTACTTGCAATTGACAATGGCATGTTGTGTCTTATATGGTCTAGTGTTGCAAATGATGGCAACTTCCCATTTTCAACTTCTCTTTTGCAGCTAATACATATCTCATCAGAAGAGAATGTTTTTTCATATGCACTCAAGATCAAATATTCTTTCTTCAATTCCTCGTTCAAGAATTTAATTTTCTTTGAAAAATGAAACTGTTCACAAATTGCACATTTGTTTCTAGGTGTTCCTTGGATGTATTTCACATAGAGTTGACATGATTGTTTGTTTTTCACATCAATATGCTCAATACATGAACATCCAACTTTTCTTTTCTGTCCAGGTTTTGCACTATATGTTTTAATTTCTCATATGCACCATTGGATTTAGAAATTCGAGGAAGATCATGGCTTACCAAACCCTTGTCTTCATGAAATGATGTCATGGAGGCTTGAGTGATTTCACCAATAGGGTCTTCTTCATGGGCTTTATCTTCAATATGATGTTCTTAATCAATGTGTTCTTTGAATGCTTGATGCCTTTCTTCATCCATTCTTTCTTCTTCATGATTTTGGTCTTCAATGGAGCCATGAGGCACTTGATCTTCAAAATATCTATTGCTTTTTCTATTGTTGTTGAATTAGCTTGACATATGTTTATGGAATAACAATTTGGTAGGAGCTCTCCATTTTCTATTATGTTGTCTTTGGAATTTTTTGTATGTTGATTTCCTTCTCAAGATTTGGTTAAATGCACTTACATTTCATTCCGGGAGACCCTAATCTCCATAAGTATTGGATGTTATCTGGTGTAGTAATATCCTTGGCCATATTTCTACAATTTGGTAAAGCAAGGAAAGAGTGACGGTAGCTTGAGTGTCTCTGCCATATTTTTCTCTTTCCATCATTAAGATAGCCTCCCATCTTCAACTTACTATTCTCTGCTGCATTTAGTACTTGTATTGCATACAAGGGACACCCCTTTCAACCAAACTTCTTGAGTTGCATTGTTGATATTTGCCTCACTGATACATGCTTTTGAATGCCCCGCAACACCCTCGTGTTTAGATACATTTCTTCATAGTTATAAGAGAAAGAAAACCAACAAGAGTACCCAACAACAAAGAAAAGGGCTAAAAGTTATAGTCAAATCTCTTTGAATTAGAAATTGAATTGTGAAAAACATTGAAGAAGAAGATTGAATCATTAAACCAGGTCATCAAATTGTACAAAGGGTGGAGTTACAAGAAGCCTTATTGTGATAAAGGACTTGCCTAGAATTTGAATAAGGAGGTCTTTTTTTATCAAATCATTGTAAAAATCACACTTTGGGGTGCACTATTGGTAGTGTCACACCTCATATTCTTTTAAGTGTACCCTCTATTTTTCATGAGATGTGACCACTCTGACATGCCCATAGTGTGATGTTTTCCTTGTATGTGGCCATGATGGATGCTTTTGATGTACAAGTGTTGGTTAGAGGTTACCTAGATTCCCTCAGGTGGATGGTCATGGAATGTCCTTTTATTCCCCATTCTCAGGGTGCTTGGTTTTATTTCTCCAGCTCACTATCCATTTGGAGGTGGTAAATCCCTTTGATGTCAAACATTTATTCCCTAGGTAGGTATGTGGGAATTCTGAGGTGGATCTACTAGGATACATGATTTAAAAGGCCTCTAACTATTCACTTATCATTATTTTCTTTGTAAAAGGTGATTGCACTTTGTAAGGGATTTCATATCCATGGTTTAGCACACCTTACCCACATGGAGCCTCACCCTTCTTATGTGTGTACCACACTTAGGCCTTCAGAGGCTATTTGACACATGATTATCTAGCTGCACATTTTTTGAGGCAATATATTTGATGCATAACACATATTTTGATGCATTGGTCACCCTCTCTGAGGCATGAGAAAGATATTTCCATCCGCATCGACATCCTCTACACCCAACATATGTCAAAATCTAGAATGTCCCCCTCCTTTGACACTTTTTTAAAAGTGTTTTGCACATTAAAAGGGTTCAACTTCATTTGGGGCACTTCATGAGGATGTTGGGGCTTATTTTGAGCCTAAATCGATGATGTGGAGCTCACCCGTGTGAATTATCACTTGTTTGGGGTTATTTCACACTTGTCTATTGATCTAGATGCACTTTATGATCACTCTTTGACCACTATTGCAGAAATTTGAAGAAGCCATCCACTTTAGGGACATATTTTTGGGTTTGGGTTGAAGTCATCCCTACATTTGAGGTGGATTTTGGAGTTGTAATGGCTAAGGAATATTCTTTTCCTGCATATTTTGAGCCCCCCCAAGACTTATTCAAGTGGATTGTTTCACACCAAAGCCAAATCGGTCCTTTCTTAGAAGCTTGACGTCATTTTTCTTATTGTGGGTTTTATGACCCATTTTTTGGCTTGGAGGGTCACTCCCATGTTTCATGGAGGTGCCTTGACCTTAGGTATGAACATGGTCAATATTTGGAGATGTGATTCAATGATTTATGGATGTTATTTGAACATTTTTGGATCACATTTTATTGAATACGTCCCCTTATATGAGGGTTTCAACATGTAAAGCATCATTTAATTGGACCTTTTGATTTAGTCTCCGATTTGTGTGGATGACAAGTCATTTTATCTTATTCCTTAGCCTAATATTGGGGAATAAAAAGTGGAAAGGAGTTGAGAGCCTCATCTATAAATATAGACACTCCTCTCACTCATTTTGTTGTGATTTGTTGGAAATTATTCTTGGATATGTTTAATAAAATATCTTTACTCGGTGCATTTCTGGTGTCAATTCTTGGAACTCTATCTTTATTGGTTATTCTTCTTGGCATATTTTTTCAAAGATTATTTTTATTATTCAAGTTCTACATAAATTAGCAATATCGACTCATTGAGGAGTTATCGACTACTTGGAGGGAGGACTTCTAGGGTTTATATCTCTTCCTTCTTCCCCAAAACGATTTGGTAAGGGGTTGTCTCTTGTATTAATTAGTTTTATGCTCCTTAAGAATGGTTTCAAAGAATCATTTCTAAATATCTTGTTGATATTGTTTGTGAAGGCTATTCCCTTGGGGAAACCCTTCTTGTAGAGAATTTGTTATCATGGTTTATCTTGATTAGCAAGAGAATACTAGCCTTGTGGCCCTAGTCTCTAGTTTTAATCCATAAATGAGGATAACCAATTTTTATAGGGGCATACTTCTTGACCCCATAAGCCTTAGGTGGAGATAAGGCTATGCCCTAACTCGCAACATTCACCAATCAAAAACTCTAAAATTTAATTATTGTCTTTTATTTTCCTTAAAACACAAAAAATATAAAAGATAAACCATCAAAAATATTTATTTCATTTCCTAGAGTGAAGCTAACAATTTATCTTTATTTTCTAGACATTTTTCTCCACGACATTGTGCCAAATTATCGATTTTTATCCCTAGGAGGAAAATTGGCCCTCCTGTATTGCCCTTTGTTGCCCTATCTAACATTCTTGTGGCTGATTTAAGGTTTTATTCAATTCTGGAAATTAATTACAACAATAAAAATCAGAATTGTTGAAACCCTGGAGCTAGGGTTTAATCCTAAAAGGTGAAATCTAATCCCACCTCACTCTTATTTCACTTTGGAATTGTTTTTATAGTTTATTTAACACATTATAATGGTGAAATTCATCTCCTTAAAGGTTCATTGCTATTATATTTCATTTTGGGGATTTTTTTTTGTGAAACCTTAGGGGGATTTGCACCATTTTTTGCAAGTTTGAAGTAATTGCTTGGATAATATTCAATTGTACTCGATTTTTATCATTGATGGGTTGTTTTTATACTAATATATCATCTTTCCAACAACAATTGTCCAAGAATGTTCATCTCAATTTCCTTTAAGCACACTTGGGGCACTTTTTATGGTCTAAATATGCAATTTTCTGTGTTTTTCTTTCATAAATTAGATTCTGGAAATTCATGACAACAAAAAAATTATCCATTTACATCCATAAAACAAGTGGTAATTCAATTATAACTTTTATTCTTGGTTTGTATGATGAAATCTCACTTATTAGAGGTAAAAACATAGTTTTCCTCACTCTAAGAGTGATTTATTTAGTGTTGGTTTGCATTTTATGTTGTAGAATATTTATATCATATATTTGCACTCTTATAAGTATCTCCTAACCCTATTTATATTGTATCCTTGAAATTTTGGCGTCGTTTCCAAGATGGTGCTATAGGAATTGGTTTTAGAAGTTCATAGTTTATTTTTTCATATAGATAAAAAGAAAAAAAATTAGAATTTTCAACATTTTTACTTCTAGTCTACGCATTTAGGACAAGGAGGAGTAAAGACTATAAGATGATAGGTAAGAACCTATGCATTCACTTTAGTGAGTCTTTACAAGCCCTATTCATGCATGTATTGTATGAATAAGTCAATTAGGCCAAGAGATAACAAAGAAAGATTTGTTAAAACAACAAAAGTAGTTTCATCTGTTTCATATAAAATAAAACCCCCTACAAAACCACCGATAAAATAATCCACAAAACCCCCCACTACTAACTTGCTTGTAGGTAATCCCCATATGGGGTGACATCTGTCCCGCATTGGCAACTTGACACTCGTGCAGACATGAGAGTTAATACCCCTAACTGCTATTAGTTTTCCTAATATGAGATATGAGAGATATTGGATATATTATTACAATGATGAGTGTTTCATATATAGGGAACATAAGGTGACCATCCATGAAAGGATGCGTTCCTTCAATAATCAATAACTATTTGTTATTATCATTTACTTATTATATAATATATATAATAATCATTAATAATTATATTATTAATTATTATCTTTAGAGAATGTCTTCTCGATGTTGTCGAAACATCAACACTCCCTCTCAACGAGGGAGACATTCTGCAACATGCCACTCTTGTCTTTGAA
>ML789417.1:640194-658231 GCA_009831015.1 Picea engelmannii
TGCTTTGTGCTTCTCGATGCTTCTGTCAATTGTATGTTTGATCTTATAGATCCATTTGGAAGTCACTACAAACTTCCTTTCAGGTCTCAGAACAATATACCACACATCATTCTTCATGATGGATTGATACTCCTCCATCATGGAATCTCTCCATACTAGATGCCTCCTCATAACATGAAGGCTCAGAATCAATGATGTGGCTCATAGCTGCAACATAACACGGATATCTTTGAGGTATTTTGCTCTCTCGGAAGGTACCATCTCTTTATGTCTCTTATTCAATTTGTCTCTCACCAGGAATGAAGATCTGATATTCCTTCGAAGACTCACTGTACCCCATAAATGTATACTGAACACCCAAATATCCTGAAGTGTCCAAACTCAAGCTTAACTCTGGTGAAAGCCTCCTCAGGAGTCATGTTCCTCAAGGAATTTTGTTCTGAACATACATTATAGTCATGGATGCCTCTTCCCACAGAAACATAGGTAAATGTTGATAATGAATTATCGCCTTGATTGTCTTAACAATAGACCTGTTCTTCCTCTCTACGACCCCATTATGTTGAGGGTTGTGAGGAACAGTGTACTCCCTCTTGATCCCTGCCTCAAACATCTCTAGGACACATCGAGGTTCCCTCATGGAACCAATGTCCCCCAAGACATATCGAGGTTTCTTTGTGAAACCAATGTCTTGGTTCCTTCATCTAGTAATCCAATGATTACTTTGCAATTGACTAGTAGCATAGTGCTACTACCATTCCATTGATAACTCAAATCATATGCCACATTCTTTATGACTATGTTGCAATCAACCAGTAGCACACAACTACTTCAATATCATCTAATAGTACACAACAACTTCCGTAATCTCCATGACCATCTTATGATGTTTCTCCTCTCCCAGTAGTCTTATTCACACCTAGCCACCTCACATGGCATAGACAGGACTACGACCATAGCCTCATTCACACCTAGCCATCTCACATGGCATAGGCAAGGATAAGATTCAAGTCTTATTCACACCTAACCACCTCACATGGCTTAGGAAATACTTGTACCCAACTGAGCATTACTCCCTCAGTCACCTCACATGACTAATTAGGGAAACCCTTGTCCAAAGGGGTCACCTCACATGACTAATTAGGGAAACCCTTGTCCAAAGGGGTTAGTTGACTAAAGGAGAGAAAACACCACACCTCCATCTTAACATTGATAAGCAGGTTCAAATAACATGATCATTTGATTTGGCACTCAATCGATACTAGAGATGTTAGATTTGTAGAGATGTTACATGTTGTTAACACCATCTTGCTTGTCTGTGTGCAGCAGAGCGCGTGTGCTGATGAAGGGTGTTGTTACACGAAGCAATTGCAATTTCAATTTGGTAGGCAAGTTAAAACGCGAGAATGCATCCGAGCACTCTTGCGAGATGATTATTCATAAACTCGCCCACGCAAAACAAGTAGACAAGGTAGAACATCTCCTGCACCGGATGAAAACACCAGGCCAGAGTTGTAGCGAATATTTATTTATTGACATAATAAAATCCTACGGGAGAGCAGGAATGTCTGAGCAAGCCCTGAAAACCATGTACAAAATGCTGGATTTCGACTGCAAGGTCTCCGTGAGAGTGTACAACCACGTATTGGATGCTCTTCTCGCCCATAATCGCTTTCAGATGATCCCAGTTGTCTACAATAACATGACGAAAGAGGGCATTCGGCCCAATGTCTATACTTACAACATTCTTCTCAAATCGCTCTGCAAGAACAACAGGGTGGATGTTGCCCTCAAGCTTCTTCCACAAATGTCGAAGCCAAGATGCCCACCTGAAACAGTCTCTTACACTTTTACTGATCGCACATTCCTGGCACGTTCATAGGAACAACCAGTTTCATTATTGACTCTGGTGGTTGTCAAAACACACTCAAAGCACATGTGATTGATCAAATATGTTGAAAATCATGTGGGGCTAATTACGGACTGCAATTTTGTCTAGAAATTGAATTATTTTGGGGATAACACATCCCTGTGCCACAATATTTTCAAAAAATGCACATGTGGACAGGTGGTAAGCCATAGGACTTGTGGCACAAAGGTTTGGGCGGTCGAAACCCAGGAGTAAATACGTCTAAAAAATATCCCATTTTTAATTTTGTGGATTACATGCAGGTGTGAGTCCTCCACGAAGGGACTCCTCTTTCCCTCTTCACATGTCCCCTGATCCCAATTACACTAGAATCATCTAGCCTCCACATGCACAACTCTCCTAAGCTCACAATAGACAACAAGCAGTTTTCTTTTTGGAGGCAATAACAATCTATGCCCCATTTTGTATCCGTAAAAGGGATGGATCAATGGATGCATATTGTGTATATGCGTGTGGGATTCATCAGATCCTGTTTTTATTATACAATTTTATTTTCTTCCATTTACCTGGGCCCTCCTATTAGGGAGTGAGGCCTAGTCCTGCTCTGATACCATGTTAGTTTTCCTTATATGAGATATGCGAGATATTGGATATATTATTACAGTGATGAGTGTTCCATATATAGGGAACATAAGGTGACCATCCATGAAATGATGCGTCTTTTGAATAATCAATAACTATTTGTCATTATCATTTAATTATTATATAATATATATAATAATCATTAATAATTATATTATCAATTATTATCTTTAGAGAATGTCTTCCCGATGCTGTCGAAACATCAACAACCGCTAGTCTCATATCCAACCTGCTCAGCATGCCTAACATTCAAGTCGCAGTGGTGTTAGTGTGCTAGTGTGATAAGGGTGATTAAATTTAACTCATTGTGAACCAGCTACAGTTCACTGGAGCAGGTATGATGCAACTGGTTAGCATCACCTCCGTCTTCATGATGCTCCTGTTTGTCACCTCAAAGGTTTATATGAAGGTAAATTATGACAGGAATTTTATCATTTCGCATTTCCATTTGGCACTTTGTTCTTTTTCCGAGCCTCCTCTTCACAGGAAATATCTCACTCTAGGGGATTCCCTCTCCCTGCTGGCGTCCATTCTCTGTCTGTTCCTCACATGTAATAGGCACACAGTTTGCTTCTCCCTGGAACTAGTTCTTTGTTTGCTTCTCTGCCTCTCTCCCCGTCGTAACTACACTATGCCGAGGGAGCGAGGCAAGCCCAAATGAGGGCCGACATACTACAACTTCATAGCCCAAAACAATCTCCCAGACCCCTCGCTACCCTCTAATTCGTCGACTAGCTCTGTTAGCCCCTCCCACTCACACTATAATTGGCTTGAAGATCCCTAGCCTCCTCTAGGAAATCTAGAGTCACCACCTCACTTTTTCAACCCCATGATCGACTCAGGAGAGTGCCCAATTAAGGAATAAATTCGTCCAAGCGGGATGGAAGCCACCACAACAATACCAGAGCCCATCGACAATGCCATCCCCTTGGCACATCCTACAATGGCTCCAGGTGGCTGTGTGGTCGAGGAAGAAATTCCCCCCAGCTGGATGAAATGATCGACAACAAGGAATGTCCCGTCTACCAAATATGTAGCCCACTGGTTGGTCATGGAAGAGACTCCATTGACTGAATTTGATGCAGAAATATCACAACACGAGGCAACGATCATGAGAACAGAGTAGGTTTCGCTCAACTGACACCATTTTTTGGAAGAACACCTTCAAATGATCTTCGAGATGCGCAGTAACGTGGAAGACCGACTCCAAAATCAGAGCATCCTCAACTGCCGCATGGACCTCCTGTTCGACTCCCTGTCCAATGCACCTTCCCAGAAGCGTTGTCCAACTTGCAGCCAACTGTTCATCTTCACTTACAACCATGATGGAAAGCTGAGTTCACCGCACCTTTATTTTTTTAAGCATTTTATTTTCAGGTATTGACATGAATCGGTTACAGTCAATTTTTGTTTTTGTTAAAAATCTGGTTTCTGGCTATAACCATATCTCTATATTTTGCATGCCACCTGTTTTGGTTTCCATACATGTGGTAGAACAGGTGGCAAACTTTGAACAATGTATTCACATGAAGACTCTATAAGGAGATACAATATTTTTTATTTACAAAAAAAAAAAAATTGCTTATAGGTAATAAAACAAAATCAGAGAAACATATTGTTGGAGGAAGTTCAAAACAAACACAAACAAAAACAAAAGAAATCGTTGAACAACCAGAAGAGACTGAAGAAGAACTAGAAGGGTGGAATAAAGAGTATTGGATATTCTGTGAAAATCAAATGGAATATGATTTTGAATCTCATGTAGGAGGCAGAAGATCAAGAACACGTGGAGAAAGGGAAAGAGGACCAGGAGTAGGTGGAGAAAGAGAAAGAGGCTATTTTATGAGTTATCTTATGAGTTTTATGTTTGTGCTTTTATTGTCCGTATGAGAATGGTTTTATGTGTTGCTGTAATTGAGTTACTAGCTGCATTCATTATTTTTTTAAATGTTGTAGATGCATTTAACTATGGGTATCAAAATCTAGTTAAATTTGTGTATACTTCGTAGCCGGTAAGATACATCAAGTTAGTTAGCAGAAAATTTTGATTTTTATGTGTATTCGGCATAGTAATGTTCCTCAGTTAAGTTGGGGCATGTTACAAATTAGTATTAGAGATTTTGGTTCAGCACCAGACTTGTATGGGCTAGAGATCAACATGAATTTGTTAAATTCCTCACCTCAACATTTTAGCTATGTCGAATTTGGAGAAGAAGGTAAAATCTGATTGAAATCCCCAAATTTCTAAGAAAATTCAAGTCGAAATTGCACTTAGAATGGTTGTTATGGAGGGGTCATTTTGACTTCCAAGTCACTGAATTGACTTAGACAGACGAGTTAGGAATTTTCACGATGGTTGAGATGGTTGCAAGCTAGAAATATGGAAAAATAAGCTAAGCAAAGAAAGGACTTACATGCACTAAATATTGGTGTTGCATGGTGCATAATTGGTGGTGCGCATGAAATATTGGTGCGCGGTGTGTGCGTTAAATATTGGCACTGCGTTGTATGAAGCTTGTGATGTGCGTGGAATATTGGTGTGCGGTATATGCATTAAATATTGGTGTTGCACAATGTGAAACTTGTGATGTGCGTGGAATATTGGGGCACGGTGTGTGCGCTAAATGTTGGCATTGCATGATGTGGAACTTGTTATGCACACAAAATATTGGTGTGTGGTATAAAATTTGTGCACACTAAATATTGGTGTGTGGTACATGCACTAAATATTGGCATTGCACATTGTGGAACATGCACTAAATATTGGCATTGCACATTGTGGAACTTGCATGTGCTAAATATTGGTGCATAATACAGAACCGGTGCATGTGCGTGCTTCAAAAAGGAAGAAGAGAATGAGGAGAGGGAAGGAAAATTTCGACGATAGACAGATCAATTTGCCAAACTATTTCAACAGTAAATCAATGATTTTTTTCGTGAAAATTTTCTAGTTTTGAAGGTCATCAAATTCCAGAGGCATTTTGAGGACCTAAATGACATTTCTAGGTATTCAAAAATACAAGAATTGTGTGTACCTTTGGTACACAATCTCTACAGTATAAATGAAATAGCTTAGTGAGAGATTTCCAATGAGTTATCCTGGACGCAAAATAGAGATCGTATGAGAAAGTTATAGCTCAAACTATACAAGGTATATTTTCGGCACAAGTTCACTTCCAGAGGGCATAAATCCTTGTTCATAAGTCAGTTTGGAGCACATGAGTAGTCTATGGAAATCTTATGGACCATAGAAGTCATCCATACTCTTTCTCTTTTACTACCACGCCTTGTTGCATTGATTGAAGCTTCATCATCTGCACGTGCATCCCTTTTCACCCCTTGATGGGAAACGAACCTGCAATTGCATTTCTTTGTTTCATATGCCATCTTTTTTAGTCTATCGTAACCAAGTCTCACACTGGCATGTTTATTTTCTTTATGAAAACCCATTCTACCCACTACACTTTTATTTTCTAATGGAGTTTTATTGTCACATTGTGCATTGTGTTTATCTTGGTGTGTTCCTAGTACATGTCCAAGAACCAATGCATTTCCATGCATATGTTTGCTCAATTCCAACACTGTATCGCTATCAAGCTTGTTTCCACTTTTATTCACTACACCCACTATGCATTGGTCACAATGCTCATCACATATTTCACTATACTTATCCCTTAACAATGGCTCACAGTGAACGTGAACTGTGTGTGTTTCAAATGACAACACATCAACAGTTTTATCACTGTTCGAGCCAACCGAAGACAATTTGACAATATTTCTCCCATGGAGGGACCAAAATTGGATATTTACATTGAAAATGAATGAAATCCATTGAAAATAGAATGCCCCACCCTCTATCTTCCTTTTTTCATATGACATTGCCATATTTACAAGATATTTCTTCCAAATTTCAATAACTAATGTATTTCCTACAAGACCAGGTATCAGATATTCATGCATGCAATGCAATGCATTATGGTCACCACTTTTCATTACATTTCAAAAGGATTGCACAATGTAAAGTCTCAATGATTTTGCATTGAATTATTTGGCTATCAAATAGAAAAGTGTTTCGAACAAACTATCATCGCAACTAGACATGACATAAATCACTCTAATCACTCCATAAGAATGCATCTTTTCCATATTACATTTCCAATAGTATTCAAGGTTTTTGCACATTGTTGACAAGCAAGTATTAGGTTGTTCAAGATTGCATCTGGATAGTTCCTTGTAAAGAAATGATTCGTAGTGACTGCTAACAAGATTTGCATATGAAACAAGATGCAATATGGATATGCATTTTCTTTTTTGTTAAAATGCAAATACTTTCATTTCCTCATTAGTGACAAAACTGCAATCGATATATTTAACCATTTTTCTAACCATCGTATGCAAAATGTATCTTCCCATAGCCCTCTCTCATTTTCATTTAAATTTTAAGACACTGACAAAATCATTTTCGATAGATATATGTCAATGCCACAAATCCCATGCAATTCGTACAAGAAATAGGACCCTAGTTGAAACTCATATGATTCCAATGCTTCCTTATCCCCATTCTCCAAACAAACCAAGAAATGATCTATTAATCCATTTCACACTTCAATGGAAGAGTAGTGGAAATGACAAACAACGTGTAATGCATAAAACAAACAATCCCTAGGACTATATGTAAATGCATCCAATCTAAAAAGACCATTTCTATGTAGTACATGGTCAATATTTCCATGGACAATGCATTGCCCATTGTTTTCATAGTTTTCAACATCTATTGTATCTTCCGTGTTCTAGTTTATGTCATTCAGATGATGCTTAGGCTTTGTCTATAGCACTGACAAACATAAAAAGCATAAAATGCTAAATAAAATATCAAAGTAGAATACCTTATTTTTGTTAGCGTTCAACTTTTATTTTCTTTGATACATATGGTTTTTGAAATAGTCCTTGACAAATTTAACCAACCCCTAAAAAAGAAAAAAAATAAGAAACTATCAATTTTCCTTGGCATACATGGTACACCCAAAAAAAATTTCATTTTATGGTTTGATCGAGCAATCAAGACAGAGAAAATAAAACTGGTGTGCTTAAACATTACACTAATGAAATTGCAAATTTCAATGAAACCAAGTAACTGCATAATGCATGAACAACATTTTATCAAGAAATAACAATGGAATGTTTTGCAACACATAGAAATGGTGACGTCAGATGTCGAAATTAGTAGTTTTTCTATGTGTTAGATTCAACTATGTCTGTCAACACAACACATATTAAAAACACACAAAGAGCCTAGTTGCACACATTTTTCAGATACATAAACTAATCTGGAAGACCACTGGATAAAATCAACCGACTACATAAATACTTTTAGCCTCTCCAATAACTATTTCCGGAGCACTTCCCAGTAGCAGAAGGCTATATGCATAGCTATGCGGAGCAAACAAATATGACCATAGAAAAACCTTTCGTCCAACCTCAAAATTCGCTAAGTAAAAATAATTTTGACTAGCAAATTTTCCAAAGACAAATAGATCACAGAACTGAGATTTCCCAAGTCCAAGAGCAGGATGCAAATCCACTAAAATGGATTTTGCAACTATATCATCTTCCTTTCAAACAACAATAATCATACTAAAAAACCATGGAGAAGTCCACATAGAACCAACACATTCGCTTCACACTACTTCTACATGCCTGCCCTTTCCTTCTAAATCATAGCAAATCAATTTACTATAAATCGATGATCTATCATGAAAATTACTTCACTCGTCACAATCATCGATGCAAAACTATTTGAAATGCATAGGTGCAGAAGTGAAACAATGCACGAGGATAACGTGTGTTGGTTCTCTGCACAAGGTTTAAAATAGACATTATTAAATAGATCGAGTAAACTATGTGAATTGCACAACTGCCAAAGCATCCAAGTGTTACATCAAATTTTTCCTCACCCCATGCAACTTGCTTGGATGGCCTTTCCATTTCCCTATGCAGACTTGAAGTCCACTTTTGTCCCTTCCAGAGCCAAAAATCACATTCTTCCACATATACGCGCCCTAACAGTTAGAAAACAAGAGTATACGTAGGTTGGTCCACTACATCCCGCATACATTGGGTTTGGTGCTCAAAATTGAAAATTATGTGGGGTTTCCATGCCATGTCATGAGATCCATGATCCTTGACCTTCCATATATTGGAAACGCTTTGACTCGACCCTTCAGTTCCATTTGAAGGCTATAAATTGAGGCATATCCAAGTCTTGAAAAAATATTCAACAATTCAACTTTGACAACAAAGACACTCTGGAGAAATTTCACTTCATATTGAGTCCACATCCCTTTATCCTTGAAAGTATGAACTCCTTGTTCATCCCCCAAGCTCTTCCTTCTTTTTGATGGAGAACCTCATTGACTCCTTTATATGATCTTTCCTTTGGTGGAGGATTGAAGTGGTGGAGGACCAACTGGAGGGACTTAGTTTCTTGGTTCCGATGTGTGTCGTTATAGAAGTTTGTCACCAATATACTTCTACTGATTATTTTAACAGAAATACTATTTTCTCGTCCAATTAATATCTTGCAAATATTCGAATTATTATTCCATGAGTGTATTTATCATGCATGTTAATGGATTATGCTAATATATATGATAAAATTATATATTTTCACCATATGCTTGCGTATCTTGGTTTTTTAGGACAAGTTGCAGGTATAGAGCTTTGAATTGCATGCTCAATGATGGTCTTCATCAAACATCCAGATGAGGTAGGCTCTTGGCCTTGTCTTGTTAGCATCTCATTTATATAGCATATTTGGGATTATAGTTGATTTCTATGTGTCATTCCATCTATTGTGGTTTACCCCATGCCACAGAGAGATTTTCCTCGTAATAGAATTGGCGACCATACTGGGGAATGATATTCTTTTTTGGGGTTTGGAGTGTTTTTCTCCTTTATTTGCTCTCTGTTAGCCTGAGTTTCCTTGTCGCCTGATTGCTTGACAACCTATTTTTACTTTGCATTCGAGTTTCTTGGCTTAACCCTTTCCCTGGCAGGGTTTTACTAGATATACACAGTTTTTCCTTTGACAGATGTTTGCACACGCGAGCTTCCCTCCTATAGGATGCATACATACACGATTTTTTCTCAAATAGTTGCGTACATAAGCTATTTAGTCTTGCTGGATGATTTTGGTGTTTGATGGGTGAGTTTGGTTGGTTGCTGGGTCTTCTTGGGTCTCTGTCCAGACTCTTGAGTGCTTAAAAAGTGATAGAAAACCTTCTTATTATTGAATTTTCGGGTGATATTCTTTCTTATCATCTTTTTCATTGGTTGTCCTTGCACATTGGTCTAAGTGTTTGCTCCTTGGTATCCTGTTTGGCCTGTTTATTTTTGCTTGTAGTAGGGTATGTATGTGAAGTTGCTATTCATTCCTTTCATTTTATTTTCTTTATATTGAAAATACAAAAACATTTGCTCATTTTTCATTATGGCATTTGCTCTTTTGATTACTTTCATTGATTTTGACACATGTCGAGAGATTGCATTGGAAAAGTTGCATTTAGAAGCATACCATCTCTTTGAAATTCAAGATTAGTACTTAGCAGTGTTTTTATATTTTCTTCTTTTATATGATGAGTCACAATACCATCAGTTTCATGACCGCACCTCTTGAGTAAGAAAAAGCCATTAAAATTAACATTGATTAATTAAAATTGACTAGAAACGTTTTTATTTTTCAGGGTACACAAACAAGTATAGGACATGGGGCTTTGGAATAGGATTTTGTGAGTAAACTTATCCAAGGATATTAAACTAAACATGTGTGTCTCACCAGGGAGTGGTGAAACCCATTGTGTAATTAGTGACGTCAGGAGGCTCCACTCACACCGGAGTTAAGCACGAGGTTGCGTGAAGTTGGTTGTAGAGATAACCCTCTAATACCTTCTTAGCGTCATAGATATTTCTGGGGTTATATTCATATTTGAGGGTCTTGCTAGTACCTTTACCTCTGTGAGAGGCAGTGATTTCAAGATTTAGGGCTTTGTTACCCTGCCCATACGATGGACTGGACTTACGATTGTTCACCTGTGCTTTGGTTATATTGTGGTGACTCTAGTTTCTTGACATAGGTAGCCACATAGGTTACTTGTAGGGGTTATTCAACAGGTACCCTGAGTCAGATAAGGGTTAGACAACACACAACCTTTATGGAGGATTACCTCTCTGGGTGGATCCGACCGATTGCGCTGTTAAGCCCACTAGGGCCCTTATAACGGATTCTGATACCTCCAATATTTTGAAGGGAGTCTCAGGCCCCTCTTGGGTGAGACATACCTATTGTAGTGAGGGAGGCACCTTTTTAGCCACTATATCTTGTTTGTGTGTATTGGTATTTTTTCTTTATTTTTGTGTGCTCTTTGGTTATTAGTTGGCCCTAGGATTTGGTTTTATATCTCGAGTCTTGAGTCATCATGGAGAAAGACCAACCTCCTCGCAGGTCTCATCATTTGTTGAATTTACCACCGCATCTTGAGTCTTTACCAAAGTTTCCTTCTAAAAGGCGTAAAGTTAATAAACCTGGTACACATATCTCCACCTCCCAGACTTGTGATCATCCATTTATGAGTACCGAGTCAAACCTGAATGTCACAAGGAGTCCCTCGACTACTATATCTTCTCTGATTAATGGGATTCCTTCGACTCCTTCAGCCTCGACGGTTGGGGTGATAGAGATCCCCGCCTTTACTGCTACCCAACCTGTGGGTTCTACTCAAGCCATAGGAACAAGCCCTTTTAGATCTCTTTTTTGTATTCTAGGTTACAATTCTCCGTCAATACCTTCGGTCTCTAGTCCATTTTCTTTTGGTATGCCCAACATGATGTCACAACTCTCATCCTCCATTCCAGTGGATAATGCGAATCCTAGTTTTGGACCTGGGGGCATGGCTCCTTCGTATGCTCCTCTCTTGTTTGGTGGAGGTCATATTCCCTAAACGAATCCTATAGTTGGATGTTGGACTCATCTTTCTTCCAGGCCTAATCCTAGTCTCAATTCTCCTGGATGGAGTGCTTAACCAGGTGGGCAAGTCACTTCTTATATTCCATCCTTTATCCCCTCTTCCTCTATGCTGATTCCAACAAATACATTTATTATGGTGAATCCCCCTCTGTCTTCCGGAGTTCCATTTGGAGGAAGTCAGTTTCACACTATGGGAAACCCCCATCCCGGAGCCCCTTCGGGTGGGGGCAACATATATAACCCTCATTATGCCGTTTCCATGGGTATGGTGCCCATACAACCTTTTATGAATCAATTTGGAGGAGGATATTATCCTACCGGAGAGGGCCATGGCACATACTAGAACCCTGAATGGCATGCAATCCCTCCATCCCAATATTTCCCACGAGCATGGGATCAGACACCGCAACCCCGACTCCCTTTTCTGGCCACGCTTAATCTGCCAAACTTGTCAAAATTAATGAATGACCCTGTGCATCATGATCCGTTATGGTCCCCCATCCCCACTAAGGTCCCTTAATAAATTCCAAAATTTGAGGGAAAGATTAGTGAGGATCTAGGTGATCATGTCACTACTTTTCATCTTTGGTGCTTGTCTAACTCCCTGAATGATGATTCTATTCGTTTGAGGATATTTCAATGCACCCTCATGAGGGTCACCGTGAAATGGTACATTGAGATACTAGGGGGAATGTACAGAAACTTTAATCACATGGTTTTGGTCTTTCTCAACCACTTCCTGTTGTCGGCTCGTTATGATGCCAACATAGAACTTTTTTCGGCCCTCCGACAAGATAAATCCATGCATATCTCGGACCATATCCAAGAGTGGCGTAGATGAAAGAGGTTGATCAAATCCTACATTCCTCTAGAGTTTCTGTTGGAGTGGTTCCTTAAGTCTTTATTGCCTTATATTTTGAAGGATGTCTCTATATCTGGAGTAACATCGAAGGAAGAAGCTATTTTCAAATCGCAAGAATTGGACCTCATATATGCTCAATATGGGATGTTATATGAAATTCTTCCTGATGCACCACGATCGAACTATGACCTTACAAAAAATCTCGGGCCTCATGCCGATGGCATCATAGGCTCCGCAAATGCTAAGTCTATAGATTTGGTGACAAACTAGTTGAAATATTTGTCTCTAAGCCAGCCTGTAGCAAGACAAGCTTCGACTTCGTCCTCCACTCCCACTCAGTCGATGGATGTTCATTCTATACAGTTGTCGGATAACCCTAATGGTAAGCAACAACCAGGAGGGAATAGAAGGAAAGGACAAGGTAATAATCGTAAGGGTTGGAAAAATAATAACAAAGCCAAGGACGACACTAACAATGATAGATCGAATATCAATGCTGGTGAGGGAAAGAAAGAAAAATAGAAGGTGAAATTTACTTGTAAACTTTGTAAATATAATCACCTTACCCACCTATGCCCCATAATTGAGGAAGCCTCGAGGCTCTTATCAAAACCTCTCGCTGTGCTGACAAATCCATTTCCGCATAATCAACAGATGGCCTTGGGGAGCTCCAACACCAAAAATGTGTTGAGCAAGATTCAAAACCCCTCGACACATGAAGGTGGCCATCTATGTGTTAATATGGTCAAGTCTTAGATTGATGTAGCCACTCGATCTCGTGATTACGTTTTTTCATAGACTGTTGTAGGTACATAGTCTCCTCCTCCTCCGGAAACACCCCTGCAGATTGAAAATTCAGAACCTATGCCTTGTATTCCGAAAGGAGTACTAAAATGCTCTTCCCACAATCCTAATGCCAGAGCTTCCCAGAACTATTTGATTGTCGAAGATCTAGGTCAAACCCCTTGTGCGATGTTGACTTTGGAGGTGCTCCAGATGTGTCCTTCAAAAAGAAACACCGTGTTATCTGTTTTAGGATCTCTAGATCCGTGTGGCTCAAAGGTTATTAAGTTTGACGTCATAGATGTTAAGCCTCACTTACCTTACCACGTGGCCTTTCAATTCCATGTGGAGTACACAAAAATTACCATCAAACAAACTGTAATTGATGAGGGTGTTGCGACGTGCATGATGTCCCTAAGATGTTGGAAATCCATTAGCTCTCCAACTCTATCCCAATCTATGACCATGTTGACAACATTTGATGGGAGTTCATTTCAACCCCACATAATCCTTCCTTCTTTTCCAGTCTAGTTAGGTGGAAAGACAGTGGAGGTTGATGCTCCCATTGGCTATAATTTACTACTAGGGCATAATTGGATTTATGCCATGACAATAGTCGTGTCGTCCGTTTTCCGCACTCTATGTTTTCCTCATGAAGGGAAAATAATGACGATTGATCAATTTTCCTTTGCGCACGCTAGTCATAATGCATCAGTTGGACCTTTAGTCCCTGTGATCGAAAATTATCAGCAGGCAACTGAGGATGTTGGTGTCAAAATGTATTCCTCTCTCATGGGTAGATTTGATTTCGTGGCACCAATTCATCACATTAATGCCATTTATAGTGAGTCTTCATCATCGATGAGGTTCGTTCCTTTCTGTAATTCGTATTTGAACGACCCTTGGACCCTACCTTTCCCAACTATGTCGTACGAAGGTCAATCACACATTGGGATGGAAATTCCACTGTCAGGGGTAGAAGTTGCGTATCGGTCTATTCTTGATGCTATTGTTGACCCAAATCCTTTCTCCTGATAGACAGACGAGGAGGATCCTATTCTAGAGCCCATATGGGTCGTCCAATATTATTGTTCGCATGATTTCCCTGACGATAATTTACCCTCGGATGAAGCCATATTAGAGCCCATGTATGGTCCTAATAGGCCTTGGGACGATATGTATCATTGCTCCTATTTCCTCCTAGAGCTTGTTAGGATCGAACATGATGACTTTAGATCTACCTTGAGTGAGATAGTTGGTCACACTGTGGTTCCATTAGATATGCATGGTATTTATTCCAAAGGAAACATGGTGAATATTTCTCCTACTGTCACGATCGACATCTCTCAAGTTCCTGGAAAAATTGAGAACATATATATCGGTGCGAATTGTTCACCTGGAGAAATTTAGATCTATATCAATATCTTCAAATAATTTTGTGATGTATTCGATTGGTTGTATGAAGAGATGCCATGGATTGAACCCAACATTTTCGAACATGAGATCAAGACCTATCTGGATGCTAGCCCTGTTCGAAAATGTCTTAGAGTTGTTAATCCTAGGAAGGCCCCTACTATTAAGGCATAGGTAGAGAAGCTACTTAATTTTGGTTTCATCTACCCGGTTCCCTTGACTGAATGGGTGTCCAACCCCGTTCCCGTGAATAAAAAACAAGGAACCATCGGTGTATGTATGAATTTTCGAGACCTGAATAAGGCTTGTCCTAAAGATATCTTCCCGACTCCTTTCATTGACCAAATTCTTGATGAGTGTGTGGGAAGAAAAATATTTTGTTTTATGGATGGATTTTTGGGGTATAATAAAATTCAAATAAAACTCGAGGATCAACATAAGACGAAATTTGTTTGTCCTTGGGGTACTTTTTCATACTGGAAAATTCCTTTCGGCCTTAAAAATGCAGGAGTAACCTTCCAACGTGCCATGACCTTTGCTTTTCACGATCTCAAGCATATTGTCGAAGCTTACCTAGATGATATTGTTTCTCACTCTCGCAAGAGAGTAGATCACTCCACTCACCTTAGATTAGTATTTGAGAGATGTCATTACTATCAAATTCAGTTGAACTCTCACAAGTTCATCTTTTGCGTTAGGTCTGGGCATATTTTAGTATTCTTAGTATCGGAGCATGGGATCATGGTATATCCTATGAAGGTTGAGGCAATACTTCGATTGTCTCCCACATGTAACATTCAAAAACTTCAAGCTTTACAGGGGATGGATAATTTATTGCGTCAGTTCATAGTGAACTATGCCAATTTAACTAAGGATTTCATGCATATTTTGAAGAAATATAATCTGTTTATATGGGATGAGTGACCCCAAGAATCCTTTGATGATATTAAGAAAGATTTGGTATCGACACCTCTGCTGAAGCCTCCAGACTACAATAGAGACTATTTTCTTTATATCGCCGTGTCTGAAGGGACGATTGGTATGGTTCTAGTTCAAGAGGATGATGAACTCCATGAAAACATTGTCTACTATCTCAATTGAAACCTAGTCGGTCCTGAACTGAAATACTCTCATGTAGAGAAACTAGTCGTGGTCGTCGTACATGCAGTTCAAAGATTATGACATTATATATTACTTTGCAAAACTACCGTAGTTGCATATATAAATCAACTTTAATACGTCGTCATCAAGTGTATCATAGGGGGGAAATACAATAAGTGGATTGTTATTTTGCAAGAATTTTATCTCAATTTTGCTTTGGCGAAGTCTAAGAAACAACTAGTTTTTGCCGAGTTGATATCAGACTTCCCTCGACTAGATGAGGACATTTTTCATGATGATTTGTTTCGTGGATGAACATATCTTACTTATCTCATCTTCGGACCCCTGGTATGGATACATTATAATGTATCTTCAAACCATGAATTTATCCCAACATCTATCGAGAGACGATCAACGACGTATACGTCATCATGATAAAAACTACCTTATCATCGACGACACTTTGTATCGTCGAGGAGTAGATAATATTTTACGTCGTTGCTTGAATCATTGATCCATATTTATGAGTGGAACGAGATGAGTAACATAATGAATACAATAACATAGAGATACAGAGAACAACAACAAATATCTAGTGAATAATAAATTCTATTGAATAAATGAAATGGGCTGAAACTGTAAAACTGCAGAACTGAAAACAACTTGCTCGAATGGTGGTAGCTATCTCTGAGAATATATGTGTCTTCTACATGCATCTGTCTGAGCAGAGTGATTACAATGAGGCTCCAAAGGCCCTTTTATAATTACTCATGAATGCCAAAAACCTAGACATCTAAAAACCTAACCCTAGGAGATGAAATGCCAAAAGTTATGTGGGCCCTGATGGGTAAGTTGGTACCTCAACTTCCCAAGGTCGTAAAATTTGTATACGACCTCCATTTTAGGCGTGTGATAGCCCATTGGAAATTTATTCTAAAGAAATACACATTATGCCATCAAAATTTAACTTCATCTATATTTTCACTGTGGAAAGCCCAAAAAACACTGTTTAGGGCCCCAAAACGACCTTGGAAGTACAAAAAGATTTGCTGACATGAAAACTTCCAAAATAACTAGTTGGATTAGGTGGGAGGCCTCAATATCCACCTAGAATATCACCAATATCCACCTGGAAGATGTGTATGGATTCAGACAACCCCAAAAGTGTAGAACCCACAATTACAAAGAAGCACAAAAGAACGTGATGAACTAAAAATTGTCAAGAGGACCCAGTTGGAATAGGTGGGTGGCTACCAATATCCACCTGGATCAATTGATCCAGGTGGATATCGATGGCTACCCACCTTTTCCAAATGGCTTAAAATGACTTTCTGGCAATTTTGGCAATTTACTATTTTTAGCAGGTTTTAACTTCCAGGGCCATTTTGAGGGCCTAAATGTAGGTTTTTCGAGATAGAGGTTCTCAATGATAGCCGAAGGTATGATTGATCCCCCAAAATGAATCCCCTCGACGATACCTTTCCAACGAGCTATCACACGCCTAAAATGAAGATCGTATGCAAAAGTTATGACCTCGAGAAGTTGATGCACCAACTTACCCAAACGGGGCCCACATGACTTTTGGCGCTTCATCTCCTAGGGTTAGGTTTTTGGATGTCTAGGACTTTTGGCATTCCCTTTTATTGTAAAAGGGCCTTCAGAGCCTCATTGTAACCATCTTCTTGCGAATGCGAGTAGCCGTCACATCTCTTCTAAGAGATAAGCTGCCACCATTCTAGCGAGTCTTTCACTCTGTATTTTACAGTCTCTGTACATTTCTTTCATTAATAGAAATCATGTATTACTGTATATCTGTGTTTATGGTTGCATATCTGATACATTTCTGTTATATTATTGAATATCCACGATATCTCTGTGCATTTCTTTATTATATCTCCGCTCTCATTTCGTGCCGAAAATAATCCGGATCAGTGGTATCAGAGCAGACTGCTCTTGATCATTTTTCAGTGCATGTCCCCGACGAGGTCCGAGTTTAGCAAGTTGGGTCTCGAGCTTGTCTCTCTTGAGGAAAATCGCTCTCGCACACCCAAGAAACCCTCAATGGCGGAAGAAAAGAAAAATGATGGAGCAGACGATCCTATCGGTCTGTTGCTTGAGCAAGCTCTCACGCGACAGAGGGACAAAATGATGGAGAATTTTTCCCACATCCTTCAACACCTACCGATAGCATCAAGCACATATTCATCAAGCGGCCACTTTGGAGGCACCTCGCCTTTCAAGGTACATGTTAATTTTGATATTCCCGTATTTGAAGGTCAAATAGATGCAGATGCCCTAGATAAATGGTTAAATCTGCTAGAAGGTTATTTCTCTGTTCATAATT
>ML789417.1:661510-683197 GCA_009831015.1 Picea engelmannii
CTGTAGAATGACCACAATTTTCTCCATGCCAAAATGTCCTACCATCCTATTGTAGTGAGCCTCCCAAATCAACTTTGTACGTTCACTTGCAGGAACACAAAGATGGCCTAGATGGAAAAACAATCCATCCTGAATGTGAAAATAGATGACATTCAAGCATGTACCCAAGAGATGATAGGTGGTGGCGAAGTCTGGATCTTACTGATAAAGTTGGGGCCACTCAGATGCCTCATGCCCACAGGAATGGAGCATAGTGGTGAGTGAAGCCACAGGAGGTCAACTGAGGCAATCAACTACACGATTTGTGCTCCCTATCTTACACTTAATGTTGAGATGGAAGTGTTGTAGGTAGGTGGACCGCTTCTGATGGCGGTCGTTCTGCAACTTCCCCTATATCTATATGAACTGCAGAGGCTTTTGATTAATGTGGATGATTGTCTCCTTTCTCAGAATGTAATTTTTCCATTGACGAAAGGATTGTACAATGGAATACATTTCCTTGTCATAGTTGGGGTACTTTAAGAAAATATCTAAGAGTGTCTCACTATGGTATGCTACCGGATGACTGTGATGAGTGAGAAATGCGCCTATAGCATAGTCAGACGCATCAGTATCAATATCGAATGGTTGTTGCAGATCTGGTAAGGAGAGTACCAGAGCTGAGCACAAGCGATGCTTAAGATAATAAAATGATCATTGTTTTTCCTTACCCCATGTGAAATTTTCCTTGTCACCACTCTTGGTCACTTTGTTGAGGGCCCATGCAATATGGGAGAATCCCAACATGAACCGTTAGTAGAATTTGGCTAGTCCCAAGAAGCTCTGAAGCTCGGTTAGTGTGGTCAGGGTTGGATAGTCACGAATGACTTAGATGTTAGCTAGATCAACATGTACCCCATGCTCATCAACAATGTAGCCCAAGTATTGGATCTTGTTCATGCCAAAGGATCATTTTCCCAAGTTGGCATATAGCTTGTGTTGTCGCAGAGTGCTCAAAACCCGTTGAATATATTGCATGTGATCCTCCCAAGTTTTGATGAATATGAGGATGTCATCCAAATATACCACCACAAAAGAGTTGGTGAAGGGTCTCAAGACATCATCCATCAACCTCATGAAAGTGGTTGGTGCATTTGTTAAGCCAAATGGCATGACCAACCATTCGAAGAGACCTTGTTTAGATTTGAAAGTTGTCTTCCATACATCAGTTGGTTCGATGAGAACCTGGTGGTAGCCAAAATTTAGGTCAATCTTGCTGAAGAACTTTCCCCCCTTGAGTTGGTCAAGAAGGTCATCAATTATAGGAATTGGGTACCGGTTCTTGACTGTGATTTTGTTTAATGCTCTGTAATCAATGCAGAGCCGCCATGTCCCATCTTTGTTCTGCATGAGTAGAATTGGGTTTCCACAAGGGGAGGAGTTGGGTCTGATGTGCCCCTTTTGAAGTAGCTCTTGGATCTGATGCTTGATTTCATCATTTTCCATCAACGAGCGACGATAGAATGGTCCATTAGGTAGAGGTGCACCGAGGGTTACTTAAATTGGATTCTTGACTTGGCAGTGCATCGGTACCTCGGTGGGTGAGGAGAAGATGTCTTTGTAATCTTCCACGATCTTGTCCATCTGCTTTTGCTGCAAAGAGAGGCTCTATGTAGAGGTCATGGATGTGGTGATGAACTTCTTCTTAATGTGAGCATAGATCACAAATAAGACGAACTTCCCGGTCTATGAAATGACCTTACTGCTTTGCTTAGAAGAGATTAAAGAAATAGCGGTAGGTGGCGCTACCTTTGTTATCCTGTAAAATTGTCTACCCAAAGTAATAATAACACTGTGGGGTCTAGACTCATACAAAACATGTCACTTCCACAAATATGGTTGTCCTAAAAGAAAATCACAAACTTCAAGGGGATAAATATCACACAATACCTCTTCTTTGAAAGGCCTGATGCTGTAGGGAAGACGAAACTATTGGTTGACATGAAGATCTCTTCCTTGGCAAAGTCAACTGATGGTGTAGGGGTGTGGGTGTGGTGTCATCAATAGGTCCAACCACTTGACGACCTTTGTTGAGATCAGGTTCTTTTGACTGCCGCTATTGGCAATGAAATGAAGCGAAGCCCCCTTTACCCACATCTATGAGTGAAAGAGGCGTTCCACTTCCTCTAGTTCTTCTGGTTCACTTGGATGAACTTTGGTGGTAGAGACAATGGCACTGGGTTCAACATCAATAATCCACTTCCCTCCTTCTGGATTTGATTTGGAGTCAAAATCGACCTCTGACTTAGAAGCCTTCAAATCAGCCACGAGTGACTTCTTGGAGCGACATTCTTCGATGTTGTGCCAAGGGATTTTATGGTATTCACACCATTTTCCCATGTCCTTCTTCGACTTATCATTTCCCTTCTTGTGTTGCGACTTGAACTGGTTGTCCTGAGAGTGTCCATATTTGCTTTGTCCCTTGTTGTGTGGGTTGGGGCTGCCTTTTCCCTACTTCGGTTATGAGGAGTTTTGATCCGGATTATTTTCGGCACAAAATGAGAGCAGAGATATAATAAAGAAATGCCCAGAGATATCGCAGATATCCAATAATATAACAAAAATGTATCAGAGATGCAACCATAAACACAGAGATACAAGTAATACACGATTTCTGTTAATGAAATAAATGTACAGAGATTGTAAAAATACAGAGTGAAAGACTCGCTAGAATGGTGGCAGCTTATCTTTGAGAAGAGATGTGATGGATACTCGCATTCAAAAGAAGATGATCATTACAATGAGGCTCTAAGGGACTTTTTAACATAAGGAAAATCCAAAACCATAACCTCGGAAGATGAAAATCCAAAAGGTTTGTGGGCCCCGATGGGGGTAGTTGATATGTCAACTTCCCAGGGGCATAACTTTGGAATACAATCTCCATTTGGGGCGCACGATAGCTCGTTGGAAAGATCTATCCGAGGAGCAACTTCCATGATTCTCCCAGTTTTCCCAAAAAACGTCGTTTAGGGCCTCAAAACGACCCTGAAAGTTTGGTACCTGAGAAAACTGCTAAAAATAGTAAATTACCAAAATTGTGAGAAAATTGTTTTGAGCCAATTGGAAAAGGTGGGTGGACACCGATATCCACCTGGATCAATCCTCCCTCCTTAGGAAACAATGCTATCCATTGCGTTGAGTTCTCGGGGGAGAGGGGAAAGTGATTGCTGAATCTGAATCTTGGCGAGTTGCTTCCCTTGCTGGAGACGTCGCATTGCTTGGTTTGTTGAAGGTTGTCACGAACCTGTTGCTGGCAGGGTTGACTCTGTTCAACTAGTCGAGCTATTTGAGATGACTGTGTGCGGAAGGAATCTTTGTGTTTTGATGCAATCTCATCGACCTGCTTCTATTGGATAAAAGGTGCTCGGGCCAAGGTTGTAGTGGTTGCAATATCCTTCTGTTCCCCTTTTGAACAAATTGTGGAGAAGATGAATTTTGTAGTATGAGATACTACCTTGCGATACTGTTTATGTGGGACAATAGTTGGAACTGACTCTGGTATTCTGTAGAGATGACCCCCCAAAGTAACAATGACACTACGTGGTCGAGACTCATAAATAACATCGCGCTTACACATATATGGCTGGCCCAAGAGAACATCACAGACATATAGTGGGACAACATAACATAATACCTCATCCCTGAAGGGATAGATGCCATATGACAATCAACACTGCGAGCTGACACGAAGATCTCGTCCTTGGCGAAGCCACCCGATGTTGTATGGTTGCGGGTGTGGTGTTGTTGACAATCCCAACTGTTTGACAACCTCTGTTGAAATGAGGTTCTTCTGGCTTCTGCTATCAACAATAAAATGCAACAGAGTCTCCTTCACCCACATCTGTGAATGAAAAAGACACTCCCCCTCTTCTGGATCTGTTGGTTCTTTTGGTTGAATTGCTGCAGTTGTGACAATAGCAGTGGGGTCTACGTCGATGATCTTTCTTTTACCAATATTTTCAGAATCAGATTCAAAATCAGGGTTCGGCTCTTTGTCTTTGATCTTGGCCACCAATGATTGTTTTGAGCGACATTCATCGGTGTTGTGCCAGGGGATTTTGTGGAAATCGCACCATTTTTCGGTGTCCTTCTTTGTCTTCCCACGACCCTTCTTTTCCTGTGGCTTAGACCGGTTTTTAGAAAGTTGTTTGTTAGGGCCGTCTTTCTCATACTTTGGTTGTTGCGCATTTGCAGATCTGAAGTCTCGTTTGTTCTGGTGCTTAAACTTCTGCTCTATTTTGACAACATATCAATAAGCAGAACCAAGTGACGAGATGTCCAGAAATCCATTTCTATTTGGATGTGTCTGTGTAGAGCCCCACGGTATTTTAGAACCAAATGTCATTCAAAGTCCTTGATACCCAACTTGGTGCACAAGGTATGGAAGGTATTGGTGAACTCCAGAACTGCTTGGCCCCTCTCTTGCCGTAGTGTGGTCCATCTCATGTATTGGTCCTCATAGTTTCCAACAGGGTAATACTGCTCCTTTACCGCATCCACCAAAAAATCCCAAGTGGGCTTGACCCCATATATTCCAGACTCCTCTGTGAAAATTTGCTCCCAATAAGTTTCCCACCAATGTTTGACACGGGGGAGAGCTTTAAGGATGGCGAAGGTGATCCTTTCCATGTCGGAAAAATTATGAACAGAGAAATAACCTTCTAACAGATTTAACCATTTGTCTAGGGCATCCTCATCTATTTGACCTTCAAATACGAGAATATCAAAATTGACCTGTACCTTAAAAGACAAGGTGCCTCCAAAGTGGCCGCTTGATGAAGATGTGCCTGATGCTATCAGAAGGTGTTGAAGGATGTGGGAAAAATTGTCCATCATTTTGTCCCTCTGTCGCGTGAGAGCTTGCTCAAGCAATAGTCTGATAGGATCGTCTACTCCGCCGATTTTTTTTTTCCATCATTTAGGGTTTCTTGGGTGTGCGAGAGTGATTTTCCTCAAGAGAGACAATCTTGAGACCCAACTTGCTATACTTGGACCTCGTCGGGGACATGCACTAAAAAACGATCAAGAGCATCCTTCTCTGATACCACTGATCCAGATTATTTTCGGCACGAAATGAGAGCGGAGATATAATAAAGAAATGCCCAGAGATATCGTGGATATCCAATAATATAACATAAATGTATCAGAGATGCAACCATAAAGAAAGAGATACAGTAATACACGATTTCTATTAATGAAATAAATGTAGAGAGACTGTAAAAATATAGAGTGGAAGACTCGCTAGAATGGTGGTAGCTTATCTCTGAGAAGAGATGTGACGACTACTCGCATTCACAAGAAGATGATCATTACAATGAGGCTCTAAGGGCCTTTTTAACATCAGGAAAATCCAAAACCCTAACCCCAGAAGATGAAAAGCAAAAAGGTTTGCGGGCCCTGATAGGGGTAGTTGATACGTCAACTTCCCAGGGGCGTAACTTTGGCATACGATCTCCGTTTGGGGCGCACTATAGCTCGTTGGAAATATCTATCCGAGGAATACATCTTTTGTGTGAGAAACATGAACTTCGTTCCATGTTGCTCCCCGTTTTCCCAAAAAATATTGTTTAGGGCCTCAAAACGGCCCCGGAAGTTTTGGACCTGAGAAAACTGCTAAAAATAGTAAATTACCAAAATTGCCAAAAAATTGTTTTGAACCAGTTGAAAAAGGTGGGTGGCCACTGATATCCACCTGGATCAAGTTTGCAGATCCAAACTCTCGCCTCTTCTCCTTAAATTTCTACTCGATCTTGACAACATATCTATAAGTCGTACCCAATGATGCGATGTCCAGAAAATCCATTTCTATTTGAATGTATCTATGAAAATAGCCGTGGTATTTGAGAACCATATGTCACTTAGAATATTTGATACCCAATTTGGTGTGTGGGGTATGGAAAATATTCGTGAAATCTGGTACTGTCAGGTCCCTTTCCTGATGCAGGGTGGTCCATCTTGTGTACTGGTCCTCGTAGCTTCCAACAGGGTAATACTGTTCTTTAATGGCATCCCTGAAGGAATCCCATGTGGGGGAAACCACAAATATTTCATATTCCTCTATGGCCCTTTTCTTAGAGTAAGTATCCCACTAGTCCTTAACATGGGGGACAACCTTGAGGAGTGGAAAACTAATATTTTCCCTATTGAAAAAATTGTGGATCGAAAAATACCCTTCGAGCAGATTCAACCATTTATCTACAACATCCGAATCTATCAGTCCTTAAAATAATGGAATATGAAAATTTATCTATACCTTGAAGGGGGTTGCATGGCTGCTTGATGAATATGCTTCTCCAGTGGGTTTCCGCCGAAGGATCTGTGCAAAGTTTTCCATCATTTCGTTCCTTTGTCGTGTAAGGGATTCCTCAAGCATCATTTTAAGAGGATCTCCTGCTCCATCATATTTATTTTCATCCCCCATGGTTTGTTGTCGTGCTTGACACGACTAATCTTGCAAAGGATCGACTAGTTTGAATCCCAACTTCTTGTACCTAGATCTTGTCGGGGACATGCACAAAGAAAAATAAATGAAGAGTAGACCGCTATGATACCATTGATCCAGATTTATGAGTGGAACGAAATGAGTAATAGACTGAATGCAATAACACAAAGATACAAAGAACAACAACAAATATCCAATGAATAATAACTTCTATTGAATAAATGAAATAGGCTAAAACTATAAAACTGCAGAACTGAAAACAACTTGCTCGAATGGTGGTAGCGATCTCTGAGAAGAGTTGTGGTTGCTACGTGCATCCGTTTGAGAAGAATGATTACAATGAGGCTCCAAAGGCCCTTTTAACATTACTCATGAATGCCAAAACCCTAGACATCCAAAAACCTAACCCTAGGAGATGAAATGGAAAAATTTGTGTGGGCCCCGATGGGTAAGCTGGTACCTCAACTTCCCAGGGTCATAACTTTTGCATATGACCTCTGTTTTAGGTGCGTGATATCCCGTTGGAAAGGTCTTCTTGAGAAATACACATTATGCCATCAAAATCTGACTCTGTCTACATTTTGACTATGACAAGCCAAAAAAATACTGTTTAGGGCCCCAAAGCGGCCCTAGAAGTACAGAAAGATGTGATGACATGAAAAATTCCAAAATAATCCAGTTGGATTAGGTGGGAGGCCACTAGTCTCCACCTAGAAGATGTGTAGGGATTCAGACAACCCCAGAAGTGTAGAACCCACAATTATAAAGAAGTACAAAAGAACGTGCTGAACTAAAAACTGTCAAGAGGAGCCAGTTGGAATAGGTTGGTGGCCACCAATATCCACCTGGATCACGCACGAGGAAGCTGAGTCTGTTCTCAATGAATATCATAGTGGGGTTTGTGGTGGTCATTTATCTGGGCTTGCAACAACCCAAAAAATATTGCGAGTCGATTATTTTTGGCTATCAATTTTTAAAGATTGTGTTGAAGCGGTCAAGAAGTGTCACCCTTTCAAGGTGTTCTCTCAAAAAATGTGCTCACACCTAACCCCTCTTCACCCAATCATCACCATCGGTCCCTTCACCAAGTGGGGGGTATATTTTATGGATTGTAACCCATCTTTGGCTGGGGGGCATCAACATATCATTGTGGCCATGGATTACTTCACTAAATGGGTAGAGGCCATGCCTACCATTAAATCTGATGGTAATACTGCAACATTCTTCGTATTCAACCAAATTATAGTCCGGTTCATAATCCAAAGAGTGATTGTCACTGATCATGGAAGTCACTTTTAGAATGAAATGATGAAATAGTTAGCATCAAAATTGGGGTTTAAGCACGATCATTCTTCCCCTTACTATCCCCATGAAAATGGACAAGTAGAGGCGGTGAATAAATCTCTCAATACCATCGTGCAAAAAACTGTCAGCCAAAGTAAATATGACTGATATCTAATGCTTTACCCCACACTTTGGGCATATCAAACCTTGGTAAAAACTTCCACCATTTTTTCTCCTTTTTAATTAGTACATGGTGTGAAGTCGATTCTTCTGATTGAATGTTAAATCCCTTCCCTCAAGTTGACAGTTGAGCTCCTACCCGACACATCCGATCTTGAAAAACGCCTTGTACATCTAGAGCGTCTCAATGAGAAGCGTCGATATGCCTCTACGACTATCGAAGTGAATAAACAATGTGTTAAGGATGAGAATGATAGGTCTGTCTATTCTTGGCAGTACGCTAAGGGTGACTTGGTTCTCTTGTATGACCAATCCAAAGAATCGTTGGGGGTAGGCAAGTTCAACCCCATGTGGAACGATCCTTATATCGTGTGACACGTCTTAGATAAAGGAGCCTATGAATTGGAATACTATGAAGGGAATATGATGGATGATCCCAAAAATGGGATCTACCTTAAAAGGTATTACGCTTAAGCCCTCAAAGCTTGGGCGTGACCTTTTGTATACTAGTGTATCTTAGTGTATATACATCTTTTCCTTTGTGTCATCGACTTGCTTATCAAGTTCTTCCCTTGGTTGACAGATGTCAACAGAGTCTTCAATTTACTTAGGATTCGCAGATGGTTCCAATCATCATACGCGAAACATGGCTTCCGTTTCTTGGGTCATTTACTCACCCAAGGGCCAACTGGTGTCTTCAGGTGGCGTTTGTTTGGAGCCATCAACGAATAATTTGGCTGAGTATAGCGCCGTTATAGAACTATTACGTGATGCCATTTCACACGGTGTTTGGTCTTTAGAGGTTTTCCTGGACTCCCAATTAGTCATATGTCAGTTAAACGATAGTTACTATGTGCAAGACCCTACTCTGCTCCGACGATTCCTATGGGTATGAATTTTGGAACGATACTTTTATTTTCTTACTTATAATAACATACCTAGAATTCCTAATCATGTATACGATGCATATGATAATTATATTTTAGAATGGCATTTTTCACATAACTAAGAAAAGAAAACACTTTCATGCATGTACACATTGTAACATATATAAGTAAAGCCGAATTCCATTTTTTTTTTATATTTCATCCTTTAAAAAAAAATATGGTGTCATAGTACAAAATGGGGCTCACACCGTCAAAATACATATATGGCCGGTATATACTATGACCATGGCATCTACGCCTGTGGCACTAGATGCATATCATGATAGCACACTATGACATTTGCGATACACTGGAAGAGTCATACCCACGCATGGGGTACTCCCACCACCTGCCACTGCATAGCCTCTGACAAATCCTCCACTTGAACCACAGGAATCTTGTGCGTCAATCAAGACAGGTTCCCCTGCACATTCTACAACACTCTCTCCGCATCTCCTCCTACATTCTCATCTCCTTGGCTCCTTCGCCGATGTCATGGGAATCCATCTGGATGTTGCGGACCTACATCTCCATAACAAAGCAATTGTTAATACTTGATACAATACAAAAATATTTTCATTTTTTATTCTTATTGAAAAACACAAAAAAATGAAATATATAAAAACATTTCTTACCAATATCACCATAGGCGAAACTTGGTGGTAAAGGCATTTCTAGATCTCATTTGTAGTCGATACCGCCATAAGAGTAGTCGTCGATGGCTATGATCTGTCGATGCCACTAGAAAAAGAACTCATCATTGTAGGGGGTTGGTACCCTACCACCTCCTAACCGCCTCATCACATCGATCCACCATGACATGGCTAGATCACACAGTCCATGTGGAGTAATATCTACTCTAGGGCTCAAGCCTAGAACCCGCTCAAAGAAAAAAATACAAAGAATGGATGCAAATATGAAGTTTCTCTTTTTCCCTTGTTTGCAATCTGTCAACTGGCTCTTCATGTTAGCCAACAGTGAGGTACACAACTCATAAAAAATGGGTCTTAAACACTCCACTGTATAAAACATGAGTGGCCTTGATTCCTGGTGCAACGAGGCTGACCCCAAAATCCTTGTAAGTACAAGCACGACGATATTTAAAATTAGGTTCTTGAGCGCCCTGATTGAGAATGGGCTCCCTACTTTATCTGTGCCTTCAACACAATGGGTGGCAATTTACTCCTCCATATTCATACCACCCCCAGCCCCTCGAGCCTTAAGATTCACTACCTCACCCCGACGAGACAATCCTATGATAAAATATATGTCATCCACTTCAATCCTCAATGTTTTCCCATCGAGGTTGAAGGCCTCTGTCTCTAGATCCCAATAGTTTACTAGCAACTGGAGTAACCTCACTTGAGCGATCATTCCTTTGAGAGCCCAAAATTTATAAAGGCCACATCTTTTTAAATCTTGTTGTTATGAACATAAATATACATATAAAATAGATATTAATAATATAATAATTAAATGATAATTAATAAATAAATTATTAATAATGAAATGACATGTCTCAAAGGACATGACTATTGGTTAAGGGCACCCCTACGTGGGTATATAAGAAATCCCTCATTCTCATTTGTAATCATCTTACAATTCATTCTTATACATTATATATATATTTGTTCGTATGGATTTGATTACTATATTTCATATATTTTGGATTATTTGTACGTGACGAACATTGTTCGTCTCATTTGGTATTAGATCTAAGTTCTGTTTTGGCTTTTGGCCACACTAAATTTAATCCAAGTTTCTCTGATTCGAGATCGTTGATCACAATCGACCTTTGGCCATTTAAAAGCTACCTTTGGCCATTTAAAGCTCAAAAATTTAGTTGGAGAATATTATTACCGTTGAAAAAAATAAATAAAGTGAAATCCCCTACAAATTTTGAAGTCTAGAAAAAAATTAAAGTTCGAAGAAGATTATATATATATATATAGACACACACTTGGCTTGGCCATTTAAAAGTCAAGAATTCCGCTGCAAAAGAGAAGAATTACTCCGCTGAAATTTCAAAAAAAATAAATATATACCAGTCCATTGCAAATTCACTAGTGGAGAGAAGCGTGGCGGGTTGGTCAAAATTGTAAGAGTTAAACACTAATAAGCGACTGCCGTATTTACTCCACGTGGAAATTGAAATTACATTAGGTAGATAAATTGGCCAATGTTATAACCGCCACCGAAAAAGGAGCCTATGTACGAGATTTACATTGCCATTCAAAATGTTACTTTAGCTAAATTCCATCTAGAAATTGTGTGGGGAAGAAATCCCATCCATTCGTTCCTTTTCGTCGTGATTGCAGTAGAAGTCGCACCCCTTACCATACCTAAACTAAGTGGTAATTGATAATTAAAAAAAAGTTACACCACAACCACATTCAATTTGGTTAAGTCAATGACCAAAAGTAATATCAATTATTTTAGTATTAAATTAAAGAGTAAGAAGAAAGTGAAAAGTATATATATATATATATATATATATATATATATATATAAAGTTTAAAAATAAGGTTATAAAAGGAAAATACTTTATTTTAAAAATTTTAATGCTCCAAGTGAAAAAAAGGGTACTTCAAAGTAAGGTGACTAGTGAGGAAAGTAACATTTATAAAGTAAAAAAGTAATATTAAATTACTTTTATTAAAAGTATAAAAGTTATTAGAAAAAGGTTCAATTAAAATGTATTCAAGTTTTAAAAATAAGAAAAGGTTGAAGAAATAGATTATTTAAAAGTATAAAAGTTATTAGAAAAAGGTTCAATTAAAATGTATTCAAGTTTTAAAAATAAGAAAAGGTTGAAGAAATAGATTATTTAAAGAAAAAGTTAAAAATGAAATTATTTAAATAAGAGTTATTATATATATATATATATATATATATATATATATATATATATATATAAAAAGGAGTTATAAGGAATATTATAAGGAAATTAGTCGCGAAGGTATTCTTAAATTAAAAGAAAGATATTGTAAATTATTCAAAGTTCTAATAAAGTTGAAAAAATGAAGGATATCCAAATATCTTTAAAATATATATAATATACCAAGGAAGTTTTATTAAAAAAAGAAAAAACAAAAAAAAGAAGAAGAAAGAGGAGTAAAGGGAATCTTTTGTTTCAAGGAAGTCATTGAAGAAATTTTAAAAGGGCATTTTTTAAAGGAAAGAAGAAACTTATATTCAGAAGGTGAAGAAAAGTAATATATATTTCAAGTTTCAAACATAGATTTATATAAAATGGAGTTTCATGGTGAAAGACAAGGAAGATTCCCTCCTACTTATAAAAAATATGTGGATTCCTTATTAAAGTTAATGGGATTATTCAAGGAAAGAATATCAACATCGCTATTTGCCCGAACGTTAGGAAAAATCACATTAACGTTGACCTGGCAAACCAATTAATGGTTTTAGAGCCAAATATAATTGAAAATGACATGTGTCTTTCTGATGATAAATATGACATAAAGAACCTACAACTATCTATTGGTGATTACAAATTCATAGCTCAATTTAATGTTGTATCAATGTATCAAGACAATGTTGATATAATTCTAGGGTCAACTTGGGTGGATACATTGGGTACTTTTATTTTCAACACAAGGAATTTTTTTTTGACATTTCCTTATAAGAAGAAGAAAATCAGATTGCAGGACGTTACAATGAAGTCAATTATAGAAGCTCCATCATCAGAAGACCTAAAGGAAATATCAGAAGTGATCCTTCAAGATAACCATAAGTCAATACAAAAGTTGGAAGATCGACAAAAATATTGTGACAAGATCGTCATTGAAAAAGACGAAGAGATTTCTCGCCTAAGAAATCATAATCAGAAACTACTTGCAAAAATCATGAAGTCTAAGGAGAAGAAGCGATGTTTTCAAAATTTGGAACAAGAAAATCAAGGTCTCAAAGAGAAATTAACCGATGAAGAGGAAGAAAGCTCCTGCCTAAGGAACCTTAATCAAAATTTACTAGAACAAATTAAAAGCTTAAAGGACAAAAGAAAGGAGAATCTAGAATAAAAAAAAGACAATAGGTCAGAAAATAAGGAAGAACTTTTACGATTAAGACGACATAATCATGATTTATCAACTTAGATTAAAAATATCAAGCAAGATAAGAAGTCTTTACAAGAAGAGTTAGATCACAAAACATCATTAGTCTACAAGGAAACAATGACTGACTCAATAGAGAAATTATTCAACATTCAAATTTCGACAATAGAAAAAGGAACCAATACAAAGTCAATTGATGTTCAAATTCAAAAGAATGCTTACATTGGAAAATCACTACAAACATCAAAAGAAGATGATTCCAAGGAAAAGTCACAAGAGATTAGAATGCCTTATCATCATCCAAATCACAAGAGTCATTATGACCAATGACTAGGAGAAGAGGAAAATAAACAATGTTCTTCTTACCAACAAATAAACTACCACACTGAAAAAGAACGAAGACAAAATAAACAACTTGTAGGGAATCTTAAAATGAGAATCCCGATCTGAACAATCGATCATAAAAAAATTCCAATGAAAGTAGATTTGGGATGGATCACTCCCAAAAATATGCAACACATCAGTTTGGGAATTTGAAGGTGATATCATCTTGTTTCTTCGAGAGTCGCAACTACAAGCACATAAGATTTGAGAAGACATTGCGTGCCAGAACAAAAATTAAGAGGAAGCCTTCCAATGATTATGCTTTGAGAACAAAGCATTTTTAAGGGGAAGACAATGTTATGAACATAAATATACATATAAAATAGATATTAATAATATAATAATTAAATGATAATTAATAAATAATAATTATTAATAATGAAAGGACATGTCTCAAATGACATGACTATTGGTTAAGGGAACCCCTGCGTGGGTATATAAGCAATCCCTCATTCTCATTTGTAATCATCTTACTATTCATTCTTATACATTATATATATATTTGTCTGTATGGATTTGATTACTATATTCTAGATATTTTGGATTATTTGTGCATGGCGAACTTTGTTCGTCTTACTTGTTGGGCCCATGCATCCCTTCCCACTATTGTATCTATCTCTTCATGCTCCATCTACCTCCATTCAATCACCATCCTGCAAAGGAAAATCTATTTTTTTGAGTTAAATCCTTTCAAAAAGTGTTCATGGACTTGTATGCGGGCTAGCTTGGTAAAAGTTGCGTATAGGGCTACATATATGCGGGCATGCTTCACTTTTCTCGTGTATATGGGGTCATATACGCAACTTGATGAATGTCACCTGTGTACGCCCTAATGTACATATTACACCCTCTAATACTAAAAAATTGAGGCCTAAAATTGAAATTAAAACCATTAAAATTGAAGTAGAGGGGATGAGTACTTAATTGGTCCAGATGGTTGCTGATTTTGTTGATTGTAGCTCCCACAATCGACACTTGAAGATCATGGGAAAAATGACCTAAAATGCACTATGCAGGTGAAAGAACTCAAATGGTATGGTAAAATGGTCTATTTTTACTATTAGTAGAAATTATTTACCCACTTCATATTGTTTGTGCTAATTTTTTACCTTATGGACTAATATTGAAGTGGAAAGAATTGGTTTTTGGTGGTTTTGTCTAGGATTTTTTGCGGTTTCCAACGTCTTATGACCTATTCATGCCTTTGACATGTATATTATTTCACCGACGAATAGGAAAGGTTTTCTCTCCATTTTGCACTCTTGCATCATCCTATGACCGCGATCCATACACCCTAGGCACAAACTCATCTATAAGCGACACATAACCTTCTTACTACTACTAGAAGTGTCATTATCAAGTGGTAGAGGCTAACCAAACATGGGTACCCTAGTTAGAACCTTTTTTCTATTTGGTTCCCATGCAAAAGTTATTCCATAGGACCGAGAGTTCCTTGTAGTTCCGATATGACTTTGCATTCAAACCACATATTCTTACTTACAAGCATTCTAATTGTTACCTGTGGGACCCTCCTCGAGTATTGGTTAAAATATTTTCTGACTCTCTAAAAAAATATATATATTGCCGAGTGAACTTGTCTCTTTCACACTCGTTAAATGGATTTGAAAGGACGTCTATTTGGTGTAAGTTTAACCCTTTTTAGGACCAATTAGACTACTTACAAAAAATGAATAATTAATTGAATTCTTGACTTGACATTGTCGCAACACCCATGTGGGTGAGATGAATATGTCTTTGTATTCTTCCACGATCTTGTCCACTTGCTTCTTTTGCATGGAGAGGCCTTGTGCAGAGGCCATGGATGTGGGTGAGACCTTCTGTTCACTTTGAGAGAGAATCATGAAGAAGATAAATTTTCTAGTCTGGGAAATGAACTTCCTGCATTGCTTAGAAGAGATCAAAGAAATAGCGATAGGTGGAGCTACCTATGGTATCCTATACAATTGTCAACCCAAAGTAATAATAACACTCCTAGGTCTAGGCTCATATATAACATGCCATTTCCACAAATATGGTTGGCCTAAATGAACATGAAAAACTTCAAGGGGGGATATATCACACAATACCTCATCCTCGAATGGATTGATGCTGTAGGGAAGATGACAATGTTGGCTGAAGTAGAGGTCTCTTCCTTGGAGAAGTCACCCGATGGTGTAGGGATGTGGGTGTGGTGTCATCAGTAGGCTCAACCAATTAATGACCTCTGCTGAGATCAAGTTCTTTTGACTTCTGCTATCAACAATGAAATGCAATGGATAACCCTTCACCCACATCTGCAAGTGGAAAAAGTGTTCAGCTTCCTATGGTTCATCTGGTTCACTTGGTTGGACCTTGGTGGTAGCAAAAATGGCACTAGGTTTTGCGTCAATGATCTACTTCCCTTTTTCTTGATTTGATTCAGAGTCGAAACCTACCTCTAACTATGAGGATTTCATCTCGACCACCAACGACTTCTCTGAGCGACATTCATTAGTGTTATGCCATGGGATTTTATTGAATTCACAACACTTCCTAGTGTCTTTCTTCGTCTTCTGATTACCCTTCTTTGTTTGCAGCTTGGACTAGTTGTCCTGAGTGGGTCCATACTTGCTCTATCCTTTGTTCTTTGGGTTGGGTCTGCCTTTGCCCTGCTTCTTCCATGAAGAATTTTCAGATCCAAACTCCCCCTTCTTCTGTTGAAATTTCTGTTCAATTTTGACAGCATGTTGATATGCCGCGCCTAATGTTAAGATGTCCAGAAACTCCATTTCTATTTGGATATATCTATGTAGACAACCACGATCCTTGAGCACTAGATGTCATTCAGAGTCCTTGATACACAGCTTGGTGTGCAAGGTATGGAAGATATTTGTGAAATCTGGTACTGTCTGGTCCCTTTCCTGTCGCATTGTGGTCCATCTCATATATTGGTCATCGTATTTTCCAACAGGGTAGTATTGTTCCTTAATAACATACATGAAAGAATCCCAAGTGGGGGCGACCACAAATATTTCATCTTCCTTAGTTTCCCTTTTCTCACAATAAGTTTCCCACCAATCCTTCACATGGGGGACAACCTTAAGGAGTGCAAAGGTAATATTTTCTCTATCGAAAAAATTATGGACCAAAAAATACCGTTATAGCAGATTCAACCATTTATCTACAACATCTGCATCTATTTGGACTTCAAATAAGGGGATATCAAAATTGACTTGTACCGTGAATGGGATAGCATGGACTCTTGATGAAGATGCGTTGCCAGTTGGTAGATGTTGAAGGATCTGTGCAAAGTTATCCATCATCCGTTATTTTGTCACGTGAGGGATTCCTTGAGAAATAGTTTAAAATGATCTACTCCTCCATCGTCTCTCTTTTCTTCCACCATGGAATACTGTCGTGATCAATGGGGATGGTATTATAAGGGCTCAACCACTTCAAGTCCCAACTCCTTGTACCTTGACCCCATTGAAGACATGCACAAAGAAACAAATAAAGAGTAGACCTCTCTGATACCACTGATCCAAATTTATAAATGGAACAAAATGAAATACGAATGTATAGCAAAGAAATACACAGAGATACAATAAAACTTGACTTCTATTAATAAAGAGAATATGCTGAAGCTGTAAAAATGCAGACTGAAACAAACTTGCTCGAATGGTGGCAACTTATCTCTGTGAAGAGATGTGACGACTATGCTCATTCACAAGAATATTGTTACAATGAGGCTCCAAAGGCCTTTTTAACATAAAGCATAAATGAGAAAACCATAAACATCCAAAAACCTAACCCTAAAAGATGAAGCACCAAAAGTTATGTTGGCCTTGATGGGGTATGTTGGTACATCAACTTTCTGGGGCCGTAATGTTTGCATACGATCTTCGTTTTAGGCACACGATAGCTCATTGGAAAGAAATATCCAAGTGATACACATGTTGTCATCACACTTTGGAGAAAGAGTATATTTTTCTTACGTTGTGGCCAAAAGATGTTGTTTAGGGCCTCAAAATGGCCCTAGAAGTTTAGGGCTCAAAAAACTATAAAAAAATTGCCAGAACTAAAATTGTTCTTTGAGCCAATGAAATAGGTGCATGGCCATCGATATCTACCTAGAAAATTCCTCCCCCCTTAGGAAGAAATGGTCTCCATTGCATTGAGTACCCCCATCATATGGGGAAACTTCTGCTAAACTCAGCCCCGGGTGAGCCAGTTGCCTTGGTGCAGGAGCTGTCCTGCTTTGACAACCCAAAAACACTAGCCTCTATTGTCGAGTGCCCTTAATATGAGTTTCCTTGATATGATCAATAGCTTCTTGTTCCATGCAATCAGGGTTGATCTCTTTCAATGTCAACTTCTCGACGATATCTGATGTGTCCAATAATGGTGGGAAGTATGGTTGAAGAAGGTCCACATTGAACACGAGGTGCAGGGCAAGGAAGGGGGGGATACTTAGCTCAAAAGCATTGTTACCCACAACCTTGGTGATGGTGTAAGGTCCATAATGAAGTGGATGAATCTTTCGATGGGGTCCTATAATGCGTTCTTTCTGCAAATGCAACCAAACCTTGTCTTGCATATAAAACTTGTGTGCCACCCAACATTGATCATGGCGCTGTTTGTACTTAGCATTGGATTTCTATAAAATATCATGCACCTATTGCCAAATGTGTTGAATTCGTTCAATAAAATTGGTGGCTTTATCGGCCTCAGATTGATCATGGGATGATTCCATGTGTGTGGATGCAAGGGGTAGTGCGACATCAATGTGACCCAATGGTTGAAATCCCAACCCCACCTGAAAGGGACCGTGGTTGGTCAAGCTATGAAGGGCTCTGCTGTAGTTGTGTTGAACATAGGGGAGACTGTCATCCCATGTGCGTGGATGTTTGGAGTTGTACATCTGCAATATATGCACGATCATTTTGTTGACAACCTCTGTTTAGCCATCGTTTTGGGGGTGGAAGGTGGTGGATTTGGTGAGCTTGGTGTCCAACAATGACCAGAGGCTAGATCAGAATGTGTTGAGGAACATGCTACCCCAATATAATATGATGGTATGTGGTATCCCAAACTGTACCCACACCCGTTCGAAGAAGATCTTGGCAGTGGCGTCCATTGTGATATTCTTCTTGCAGGTTGTGAGGATGGCCATCTTAGAAAATTGATCAACCACCACATAAACACAGTCATTTCCCTACTTGGTTGAAGGAAGGATCAACATGTAGTCCACATAGATGGATTTCCATGGCTTGTATGGAGTAGGTATAGTGGTGTATAGGCCTTGCTTCTTAGTGGTTGGTTTGACAATGGCATAAGTGGTGTAAGACCTGATATACTTGTTGATGTCCTGTCGAAGTTTCATCCAGGAGAAATGCTTCTGTAGTACTTCCACCATATTTTTCATGCAAAAATGTCCTACCACCCAACTGTATTGAGCTTCCAAAAATAGCTTTGCATGCTCACTTGAAGGAAAACATAGGTGTCCCAGAGGGCATACCAATCTGTCCTGAATATAAAATTCAGTTACATTTGCACCTGTGCCTAGCATATGGTAAGTGGTAGTGAAGTCAGGATCACTCTTGTAGAGTTTGGGCCACTCAGATGCCTCATGGCCACAAGAATAGAGCACCATGGTTAAGGCTACAATTGGAGGTCGACTGAGGTAGTCAGTGACACAATTGGTGCTCCCTGTCTTATATTTGATGTTGAGATGGAACTGCTACAAGTATGTGGACCACTTTTGATGGAGGTCATTTTATAATTTTCCTTTTGTTTGCATGAACTGTAGAGGCTTGTGATCAGTGTGGATGAATATTTCCTTCCCGAGAATGTAGTGCTTCCATTGTCGACGGTCTTGTACATTGGAATACATTTCTTTGTCATAGGTGGGGTACTTACGAATGACATCTGATAGTGTCTCACTATGAATTCACCCATGACATAGTATGAAGCATCTTTCTCAATCTCAAAATGTTGTTGTAGATTGGGTAAGGAGAGTATCAAAGTTGAGGACAAATGATGTTTCAAATCATCGAATGCTTGTTGTTATGACTTTCCCCACATGAAATTTTCCTTGCCACCACCCTTGGTCAATTGGTTGAGAGCCCATGCAATATGTGAGAATCCCAACACGAACCTGCGATAGAATTTGGAAATTACTAAGAAACTTTGAAGATCGATTAGTGTGGTCAGGGCTGGACAATTACAAATAACTGTAATCTTGGTTGGATCCACATGCACACCATTCTCATCAACAATGTATCCTAGGTATTGGACCTTGTTCATTATGAAGGATCATTTTTCCAAGTTAGCATATAGCTTGTGTTGTCATAGAGTGTGAAGGACCTGCTAAATATGCTGCAAGTGTTCTGCCCAATTCTTGCTGAAGATGAGGATTTCATTCATATATACCACCACAAAATAATTGGTGAAGGGACGCAATATATCGTCCATAAATCTCATGAAAATTTCTGGAGCATTTGTCAAACCAAATGGCATGGCTATCCATTCAAAAATACCTTCTTTGGAATTGAAATCAATCTTCCATACATCAATTTGTTCTATTAGGACCTCGTGGTAACCATACTTCAGGTCAATCTTGCTGAAAAACTTGGCTCCCTTGAGCTGGTCAAGAAGATCATCAATTCAGGGAATTGGGTACCTGTTCCTGACTGTGATTTTGTTTAGGGCCCTATAATCAATGCAGAGAAACCAAGTCCCATATTTATTATGTATGAGTACAATTTGGCTCCCACAGGGTGAGGAGTTGGGTCAGATGTTCCCCTTTTGAAGAAACGATTGGATCTATCGTTTAATTTCCTCATTTTCCATCAGAGAGCGGTGATAGAATGACCCATTGTGTAGAGGTCCATCGGTGGTTAGGTTGATTGAATGCTTGACTTGATAGTGCCGCGACACACCGATGGGTGAGGAGAATATGTCTTTGTATTCCTCCATGATATTTTCCACTTGCTTCTGCTGCATGGAGAGGCCATGAATGTGGCTATGAACTTCTGTTCACGTTGAGAGTGAATCATGAAGAAAACAATTTTCTAGGTCTGGGAAATGACCTTCCTTCATTGCTTAATAGAGATCAAAGAAATAGTGGTATATGGAGCTACCTCTAGTATCATGTACAATTTTTTACCCAAAGTAATAATAACACTGTGAGGTCTAGACTCATATACAAGATACCGTTTCCACAAATATGGTTGGCCTAAAATAAAATAACAAACTTCAAGTGGGGAAATATCACACAATACCTCATCCTTGAAGGGATTGATTCCATAGGGAAGATGACACTGTTGGTTGACATGAAGGTCTCTTCCTTGGTAGAGCCACCCGATGGTGTAGGGATGCAGGTGTGCTGTCATCGACAGGTTCAACCGCTTGATGACCTCTACTGAGATCAGGTTCTTTTGGCTTCCGCTATCAAAAATGAAATGCAATGGACCACTCTTCACCCACATATGCAAGTGAAAAAGTTGTTCACCTTCCTCTGGTTCACTTGGCTAGACCTTAGTGGTAGCGACAGTGGAACTGGGTTCTGTATCAATGATCTGCTTCTCTTTTTCTAGATCTAATTCAGAGTCAGAACCTTCCTCTGACTTTGAGGCTTTCAACTCGACCACCAACAACTGCTTTGAGCAACATTCATCAGTGTTATGCCAGGGGATTTTATGGAATTCACACCACTTCCCAGTGTCTGTCTCTGTCTTCTCATTACTATTCTTTGTTTGTGTCTTGGACTAGTTTTCCTGAGGGGGTACATCCTTTCTCTATCCTTTGTTCTATCGGTTGGGGATGCCTTTGTCCTACTTCCATTGTGAGGAATTTGTAGATCCAAACTCCCACAACCACATTATAATGAAATTATTATTAGAAGAGATGTTAAATTTGATGAAAATCTCTTGGCCTACGAGCCTAATTTGATGATTGTGCCTTCTTCATCCCGCGAGCCATCTTCGACAATTGTGCCTTCTTTTGTTCTATTATGGTTTCTTCTTCATATCATGATAGTGAGGATGAAAATCCGCCTCTGCCTGCTCACCTTCCTCCATATGAGTCCATTGAACTTGAACCAACACCAACACCACTTCTTCCTTGATGGGTCCGTTCAACACGAGAAGCAATTGGTGATCTTGTCGGTGATCCTTCATATCAATGTCAGACACGTTCTCAGTTTGAATGAGCCTTTTCTCTTTTGGCTCAATTTTTAGAGACTCATGATCCAGAGACATTTGCAGAAGCTTTAGGTCATCCAGATTGGGATACAACAATGAATGAAGAGTATCATTCTTTAATGGAAAATGATACTTGGGATCTTCTTCCTCTTCCAAAAGGAAGAAAACTTGTCATATGT
>ML789417.1:683296-694831 GCA_009831015.1 Picea engelmannii
AGACTCATGATCCAGAGACATTTGCAGAAGCTTTAGGTCATCCAGATTGGGATACAACAATGAATGAAGAGTATCATTCTTTAATGGAAAATGATACTTGGGATCTTCTTCCTCTTCCAAAAGGAAGAAAACTTGTCATATGTAAATGGGTCTACAGAACTAAGTATACATCAGATGGAAGTGTTGAAAGAAACAAGGCTCGATTAATTTCCAAAGGATTTTCCCAATTTGAAGAAATTTACTATAATGAAACCTTTTCCCCTATAGCCAAAATGAATTCCATCTGCCTTGTTCTTGCCCTTGCTGCCTCACATAAATGGGAGGTTCATCAGATGGATGTTAAATCCGCCTTCTTGCATGGGGATTTGCAAGAAGAAATATACATGGAACAACCTCCTATCTATGTTCATAATGACTCTAGACTTGTTTGTCACCATAAGAAATCTCTTTATGGTCTTAAGCAAGCTCCATGAGCTTGGTATGCCAAAATGGACAACTTTCATATTTACATCGGATTTTCTAGATTCCATTATGATCTTAATGTCTATACCAAGAAAGTAGGAATCCATATCATAATCCTTGTCCTTTATGTTGATGACCTTATCCTTACTGGTAGTGACTCAAAACTTTTAAACCATGTGAAAAATAGCCTTAAGAATAAATTTGAAATGATAGACTTAGAATTTTTGCACTATTTCCTTGGCCACCAAGTTTTGCAAACCAATGAAGGAATTTTTCTTTCCCAATATAAGTATGCTTATGACCTTATTTGTCGCTTTCACATGGAAGATTGTAAACTAGCCCCTTCTCCCTTCCAATCTGGAGTCAAGCTTGTTGCCACCTGTACTTCTGCCGAAGTTGATGCTACCTTGTACTGTCAGTTAGTTGGTAGCCTCTTATACTTGACTCATACCTGTCCTCATATTTCCTTTGATATTTGATCCAAAATGGATCCAGGAAGGCCTAAAAATCAAATTCTAGGAATCAGATGAAACTAATTCCATTGTGTCTGGCTCGTCGTGCTGATTCTAGACATATATTATTTTTCACAAATGGATGCATATGCGAAAGATATCGTGTTCTGATCGATTTCCCAAACATGCAAAAAGTCAACTGGTCAAACTCAATAGGTCGTACTGCTGACATCAACAGTACGACAAGTGACGTTAGCATGATGTCATGATAACATCATCATGATGACATGGAATCACCAGGAGGTGACACATGTCACTTGAATTTGGCATTTTCGGCCTGAGTTGGCACCAGTACATATTTGACACGTGGCATTGTACGAATGACACGTGGCAGTCTGTACATGATGTGGCCTAATGACAGGATGAAACATGGTAGTATGGACAACAGTTGGGATGTACGAAATCTAACATGATAGAGTGACTGGGTTGTATGGATGCTGACGTGGCAGGGTGATTGGGCTGTACGGATGCTGACGTGACAATTGACTGGACATGTGACTAGGATGTACGACGATGATGTGGAAACTGATGTAACTGACTTTGCATGCTGAATGTGCACTGACTAGAACCAGAATGTATGGTATAGATGAATCACATGGCGACACATGGCCCAATCAGAGGGTGCCAGGTGGCATCCTGGATTTAGCCAATGTTAGCTAGGTCAAAAAATTTGTTACCCACAAGTTTCGAACCCCCGACCTCCATGGGTGCCAACAGACTAACGTCCTGTGCTAACTGGATGGGCGAGTTTGTTGCTTGTTCATATACCTGGCTGAGTTATATTTAAAGTGGTTATGGTGACAGTTGTGGGGTAAATCCCGGTCGACGGGGGGCTAGCCTGCGACCATGGGTTGCAGACCAGGGGCCAAGCTGACAACAGGAGGGCGCATGGAGTGTAGGTCTTGGCCACATGGGCCATAACCATGACCAGGTTTAGGAATTAAGGGGGCCAACACATGACTTCTATCCCGTGGACACATGGACATGCTCCATAAGATCAGGAGCTCAGGAATAGGGGGCTGCACCTTGAATTTTCCCAGTTTTGGTTTTTTATACCTTATATTATTATTTTTTAACCAATTTTAATGGATTTTAGCCAATATTGGGGGATCTGGAGCCCGATTTGAGGCCACATATTGGGAGGAATTTGGGAGGTTGATGCCAACTCCAAATATATATAAACAAGGAGTTCTTAGCAACATTAAGGGAGGTTCAAAATAGGATAAATGCTGAGGAATTTGAGAGCCAAAGCCATTTTTATGCAGGGAATCCATTGAGGAGGGGAACTTTGCGGGCCAATTTCGGGAGCTATGCTCAAACTTTTTCAGTGTCGTCAGTTGAGTTGGATTATTGAGGTCGAGAAGAACACAACCAGACCAGGTTTATTCCTTTTGACACTTTTCTGATGTACATTTTAATCATTGAAGAGAAATAAGAAAGCCTCACCCACTAAGACAAAGGCCCAGAGACGTAGGCAATCTTTCTGAACTCTGTTAACAACTTTGATGTTATGGGTTGCTATTATTTGTGCTTACATTCTGATATGCATTTATTATTATGGATGCTATAATATCTCATTAATTTCTTCTTTTTTCATCAATTCCTAATTGGTAAATGAACTCATGCTTAAAACTTAACCAAGTCTTTAAATATCATTTTCAGATCAAGTGGTATCAGAGCAGGTTGATAGTTTGTTTTTGAGTTTGCATGATTACTAGGGAAAATATGAGTCGTGGTGAAGGTGAGATTGTAGAAGGGAATCCATAGATTGGATCAAGAAAGAGGACTTCTCAAATTGAGGAGATGGCATCAGAAGAAGGCATGTCTCAGAACGAGATAAAGTTGCAAAATACTTTATTTTCGATGTCTGAGATGGTAAAGGTATTATATGAGTATTACTTGGAACATAAGAGGCCTTTCCAAGGGGAATCTTCCAAAAAAGACAAAAGCGAAGAAGGAGAGGATTCTCCTAAACATCCTCCTTCACCTCCTTCTTCTTCTTCATTTACAAGTTCCAAATCCACTGCAAGAAAACATTCCCATAAACATAAACATGATATGCCATTACTTAAGCTTGATGTGAAATTTGAATTGCCCATGTATGATGGTGAAGTCAATGCTGAGAGGATTGATAACTGGGTTAGATAGATGGAATTTTATTGTAGTGTGCAACAAATCAAGGATGGGGCAACTCAAATAAAGTTGGCATCGCTTCGTCTTGCAGGCACAACACTCATTTGGTGGCAGAGTAAGTTGCAAAATGGCACACAACAAGTGTGTAATGTATTTCCATCATGGAAATATTTTGTTTTTGCACTTAGAAAATAGTTTTATCCTTTGGGTTATAAAGAGAAGGCTTTAATTGAATGACAAGTTCTTAAACTAAGAAACTGAAAAATAATGAAAGAATACACATATGAATTTCGTAAGATGGCATTAATGTTAAACATTCCATTACATACCCAAGAAACTCTTATGAAGTATATAAGAGGTTTACCTGGACATATTCGTAACACTTCATTTATGTTTGTACCTACTAATCTTGATGAGGTTTATGTTCAAGCAACATACATTGAAGTAGGGAAAACAAGAGTTGGTGTATCAAGGGAATCGTCTTCAAGGAAAGAAGACAAAAGAAAGGGGAATGGAAAGAAATCAAATTCAAAAATAAGAAGGGAAGATAATCTCCCTTGCAAGCATTGCAAGAATGAAGGGCATGATGATGACCATTGCTGGCAATTGCATCTCGAGAAGAAACCAAAATGGTTCAAAGAAAGGAAAGGGAGGCAAACAATTGCAACAACAACACAACCAACAGACTTGGGATATGATTCGGGTGATGAGACTAAGATCACAACAGTTGGTTTGATAGGTAAAATTGGTGATGGATATGATTCTAGATGCATGCTATTTCACATAAGGGTGATAATGAAACATAGCAAGATCGATACATTGATAGATAGTGGATCTCAATCTAACTTGATTTCAGAGGAAGTGGTTAAACAATTGGGATTAAACACTAAGATGCATCATAAACCTTACTCACTTAAATGGATAAGCAACAATCATAAATTGCACATAACAAAGCAATGCACTTTAAAGTTTGAAATTTCATCAAAGTTTGTGGATGAGGTAACGTGTGATGTGGTGTCACTCAATGAATGTGGAGTTTTCTTAGGAAACCCTTATTTGTATGATCACAAAGCAATCTTCTACATGGAACATAATCAATATAACTTAACTAAATAAGGAAATGAATATGTTTTACATGCTCATCACTTAAAAGAAAATCATTCTCTTCAAACAATGGAACAATTAAGGAAGGCAACTTATGCAAGCAACACACCTATAATTGTGCCAAATCAAGCAATTGATCTTAAGCATGAACATGATATGGTTGTAGAGTGAAAGTTCAATCATACCTTGCTTCAAGATAATCTAATGTCGTGCAAGTACTACAAACATATTAGCTCATTTGCAGTCATATTTCTGATGTTATTGCTGCTAATGTTTTCAACATGGATGGTAGTGGCTTCAGTTGTCATGGTTGTTTTCCAATTTATCTTGATGAGATAGGTGCACATGACTGAGTTTAAAGATAAAGAACATGTGGGGTGGCCTATCCCACACTTGATGACTGGTTAATACCTTTTTGGAGGACCAAAAGGTCTTAGTGGGGAGACATGATCCAAAATGGATCCAGGAAGGCCTAAAAATGAAAGTTCTCAGAATCAGAAGAAACCAGATCCATTGCATCTATCTCGTCACGTTGATTCCAACCATATATTTTATTTCGCAAATGGATGCCATATGTGAAAGATATCACATTTTGATCAATTTCCCAAACATGCAAAAAGTCAACTGGTCAAAGTCAACATGACATACTGCTGATGTTAGCAGTACGACAGGCGACGTCATGATGACATGGAATCACCAGGAGGTGACACTTGTCACTCAAATTTGGAATTTTTGGGCTGAGTTGGCACTAGTACGGATTTGACACGTGGCACTGTACGGATGACACGTGGCAGTCCGTACATGACGTGGCCCAATGACAGGATGATACGTGGCAGTATGGATGACAACTGGGCTATAAAAAAGCTAGCGTGGTAGAGTGACTGGGTTGTACAAATGATGACATGGTAGGGTGACTGGGCTGTACGGATGCTAACGTGGAAACTGATTAGACAAGTGACTGGGTTGTATGAAGGTGACGTGGCATATGACTGTGGGTTGACTGGATGGTACATATGAATCATGGTGCGACACATGGCCCAATTAGAGGGTGTCATGTGGCATCCCTGATTTAGCCAATGTTGGTTGGGTCAAAAAATTTGTTACCCACAAGTTTCAAACCCCCGACCTCAATGGGTACCAACGGACTAACCTCCCAGGCTAACCGGATGGGCGACTTTATTGCTTCTTCAGATACCTGGCCAAGTTATATTTAAAGTGTTTATGATAGGATTTGTGGGGTAAATCTCGGTCAGTGGGGGGCTAGCCCGTGACCAGGGGCCAAGGCGATAGGAGGAGGGCATGTGGAGTGTAGGGCTTGGCCACATGGGCCATAGCCACATGACCAAGACCAGGAATCGAGGGGGCCAGCATCCGACTTCTAGACCGTGGACACATGGACTTGATCCACATGACTAGGAGCCCGAGAATAGGGGGCTGCGCCATGAATTTTCCCAATTTTGGGTTTTTATACCTTATATTATGATTTTTCAACTGATTTTAATGGATTTTAGCCAATATTGGGGGATTTCGAGCCCGATTTGAGGCCAAATATTGGGAGGAAGTTGGTAGGTTGATGCCAAATTCAAATATATATAAACCAGGGGTTCTTAGAAACATTAAGCGAGGTTTAGAACAGGATAAATGCTAAGGAATTTGAGAGCCAAAGCCATTTTTATGCAAGGAAGCCATTGAGGAAGGGAACTTTGCGGGCCAATTCCGGGAGCTACGCCCAACCTTTTTCAGTGCCGTTAGTTGTATTGGATTCTTGAGGTCGATAAAAACACATCCAGACCAGTTTGTAATCCTTTTTAAACTTTTCTGATGTACTTTTGAAGCATTGAAGAGAAATAAGAAAGCCTCACCCATTAAGACAAAGGCCCAGAGACGTAGGCAATCTTCCTGAACTCTGTTAACAACTTTGTTGTTATGGTTTTCTATTCTTTGTGCTTACATTATGATATGCATTTATTATTATGGATTCTATAATAGCTTATTAATTTCTTCTTCTTTCATCAATTCCTAATTGGTCAATGAGCTCATGCTTAAAACTTAACCAAGTCTTTAAAGATCATTTTCGGATCACTATTGGTATTCTTGCCTGGTATATGCAAACACCCCATGAAATCCATTGGAAAGAAGCTAAAAGGATACTTTAGTATGTCAGTGGTACAATTCAGTTTGGGATCCATTACAGTTCAGAGGGGAATCCTTTATTGGTTGGTTTCACTGATTCAGATTGGGTCGGTGACCCTGATGATCAGAAGTCTACTGGAGGTTATGTTTTCAGCCTTGGTTCATGACGTATCACTTGGGCCTGTAAGAAACAATAGGCTATTACAATATATTCAATAGAATAAGAGTACCAAGCAACGGTAAATGAAATTCAGGAAGCCTTGTGGCTTCGACAGATCCTTTCAGAGTTTGGATTCCAGTAGCAAAATCCGACCAACCTTTGGTGCGCCAATCAGAGTGCCATCAAGCTCGCCAAAGACCTAGTTCAAAATCAATGCAACAAACACATCGAGCTACACATGAAATTCATCAGAAAGATCATTCATGATCAAGTTATTGAAGTGCTCTTTTTCCCTATAGAAGATCAAGTTGCATAAATTTTCACAAAGTCGATTACAGAAGCGAAATTTTCCAAACTTTGATCTATGTTAGGAGTTCATGAAGTTGTCATTAAGGGGGGATAGGCTATAATGCTTCCTTGCTTCTCCTATCATGTCACTATTGTAAATCCTTCAATCCTATCCCAAGTTGTTCTTAAGGGGGGATGTTATGATATTTAGACACTTAGAAGTTAGTTAAGATCTACTTGGTCTAATGTGTCATTAGGTAAAAGTGTGTTTCTTTAGTATGCATTAGTATGCATTTGTAGTTAGGAATTTCGACGGTCATGATATGTTCCCGACATAGAGTGATCTGACGATTAATATTCTCCTCGATATTAACGACCATTGATCCATGGCTTAACAACCGATTGGTACATGATCTCTATTTAAAGAGCATGGAGGGTCATTTGTCGATGATCGATTGTGAGAAACTCTCTTGTAAAATCTCTTTGTAATCTTTTTCTTTTGCATTAATAAACTGCTCCAAGTTGCCGCGTTGGCCGGGGACATGGATGTTTCCCCATAGGGGTTTTACCACGTCAAAACACTAGTGTGTTGATATTTTATATAGTTGTGTGAGTGGTTACTTAAGGTGTTTTTCCTCTATTGGAATACCTGTGTTGTCAAACAAATATGATGAAACTGTAAAAATGCAGACTGAAACAAAGTTGCTCGAATGGTGACAACTTATCTTTGAGAAGAGATGTGATGGCTACGCTCATTCAAAAGAATATGGTTACAATGAGGCTCCAAAGGAATTTTTAACATAAATCATAAATGATAAAACCCTAAATATCCAAAAACCTAACCCTATGAGATGAAGTGCCAAAAGTCCTGTGGGCCTCGATGGGGTAAGTTGGTACATCAACTTCTTAGGGTCGTAACATTTGCATACAATCTTCATTTTAGGCGCACGATAGCTTGTTGGAAATTAATATCCTAGGACTACCCATGTTTCCATCACACTTCGACTAAATTCTATAGTGTGATTGTGCCACGCCCAAAAAAAGTTGTTTAGGGCCTCAAAACGACCCCATAAGTTTATGACCCAAAAAACTAGGAAAAAACTACCAAAATGAAAACCATTCTTTCAGCCAACGAAATAGGTGGGTGGCCACCGATATCCACATGGATCATTCATATGTCCAATCCATCATCACAAAAAATATTGCAAGTTGTTCCTATTTAGTTACATCAGTAGCCTCTTCAAAAATAAACAAAATGACATTCAAAAAGGTACATTTTATCTTTCATCATTAGATCAGTGAAAATCTATCATTATACAAAAACTGAGATGGAAACTTTAATGGTTGCAATTAATTCCATTTTTCATGATTATATTATGTAGTATGACCATTATGGATTACTGAAATAATCCAATTTTCTCGTTCTATCCCAACTACCACTTTTGAGAGCCCATATGCAACACTGTTCTTGTCCCTATAAATATGAGACAAAGACGAATATGAGAAAAATGTTAGAATATTGAGAAATTCATCATACAAGGGTATTTATGTGAAATTACCAAGAGAAATTCCCTTGTACATTCTTGTAATTCTGTTACATCAAATTCTTGTGTTAGTTTCAAGACAATCTTTAAAGTCATCAATTCACATTTTTTTTAGTTTTTTGACCAATTCCCGCTTTATAAGAAATGTTGTGATCTAAATATAAGTATATTTTTCCTCTTGAACCTCCTTTAGGAGGGTTCCCTTGTGATGCACCATCAAAAAATCCCATGGAATATACTTATGTATAGCTTCACCTTGAATATCAAAGACACAATTTTCCTACACCTATGGGTAGGCATTTAAAATATTTAGGGAATGGAAAACACATTTGAGGGGAAGATTTTCTTTATATTGAAACAAATTTTTATTTCTAGAAATCCATACTCCCCAAACTATGTTAAGTGGAATTGCTTTGATTATGGAAGTATCCTTTCTATTATACTAGTTTTTGAAGACCTCTTCAAGACTTCCCCCTTCCTAGAGATTCCCAATTCCATTTAATCTTTCCACCTCTTTCCATACCTCCTTGGAGTATGTACATTCCAGCATGATGTGAACTATATATTATTCTACTTGGTGACATGTTAGGTTAAACTTGACTCGGTGAAAGAGTCAAAGTTGTTATGTCAATGATGGTGGTTTCATGCACATGGTGTTCGTAGCCCGTGGATTACATATAATGAAATCCCTTAAAAGGCTGGTGATACTCCATTGTAATGTTCCAAGAGTTGATAAAATAAGGCTTACTTGGATAGGTTTGGTCAAGGAACTAATATATTTATTAGCTAGTTTTTCCCGATTTGTTTTTTCCAAGATAAAATCTTGTTGTTGATATATTCTTGGTTATTTTAATTTCTCTCTCATTTTAATTTCCTTTCATGTGGTATCAGAGTAAGGAAAACCTAGACTCTCTAGTGAGAGTGGTTTGATGATGGAGTGAAGGTTGGACCATGGACAACAAGGTTAGGGGGTGTGAGGAAACCACATCCCAGGAAACACTAAGGATATAAATCATTGGGGTCACTACTGTGAAGAAAAAGCTTAGAGATAAGAGAGAAACCGTCACTAGATTCATGATCTAAGAGAACTGAAGGAATATATCGAGGGCATAAGGACCTACTTGATGGTTTTCATCTACACATAGGTTGAAGGAAGCAACTGAGGGAATGGATGCATGAGATGGGTGAGGGCCAAAATTCCTTTGTAGCGCTGAAGAAAGTTTATGTTCCACGTGTGAAGCCAGACGCCTCAAATGGATTTGATTGATCTTGGAGGTGAGTGGTGCAAACTCACTTGGCCAATTTTGCCAGATTTGATCATGGGAAACCCCAAGTCAAGTTTAAAGGGATTAATGTTAGGTTAAACTTGACTCTGTGAAAGAGTCAAAATTGTTAGGTCAACGGTGGTGGTTTCAGGCACATGGTTTTGGTAGCCCATGGATTACATGTAATGAAAGCCTTTAAAAGGATGGTGATACTCCATTGTAATGTGCCAAGATTTGATAAATGAAGTCTTACTTGGTTGGGTTTGGTCAAGGGACTAATAGATCTATTAGCTTCTTTTTCCTGGTTTGGGTTTTCCAGGATAAAATCTTGTTGTTTCTATAGTCTTGATATTTTTATTTCTCTCACATTTTAATTTCCTTTAATGAAATTGACAACACCATTGAGGCCCTATAAAATTCCTCTTTTGAAGAACATCCCATGTGGGAGCCTTGTTGTGTAAGCTCAACCACATAAATATCTTGTTTTTTGTTGGGCATTTTAATTCCCATATCATTTTCACCACCAAATTAGTTGGTCATCACTTCCTTCTTCTGCTAGTGCTTTGTAGCCTAATCTAGGAACATAAGATCCAGTTGGATTCAAATACTAGATCAACTAATCCTCTTTCTCCTCGATCCTAACATCATTTCTTATCAGGAGAGATGTGTATCTTTTGCATACTCTGACCCCAAACCAATTTCTTCCCATGATAACCACTGTTGTTGCAAATTTGTGCACCTTTCCCACTTTGCAACTTGTCTAAGGTTAAAATAAAATTTATTCCTTAAATCCCAAATAATTTGAAGGGGAAATTTGTGCATACCTTTTCTCCCTACCTAGGGGTCAAGGCCAATTTCCACTTTATCCCCTTTCCCAATTTGCAAAATCAACTAGTTTTCAACCAGATGGAAAGCACATATAACAAATTTCTAGATTACCGAGGCATTATTTTGTTGTTTGAAGATATTTTTGATCCAATCATCCATTGTGTTAGGGGATATATATTTATCTCTTACTAATTAAACCCACAATCATGTTCCTTGAATAAGCCTCCACACATTTTTTGTAGCAATATCCTTTGAAAAGAGGAAAGGATTTTTGAGTCCCCATCCTCGAATGGATTTTGGTAATGCCAAAATTTTCTTAGAGGCCAACACCAATCCTTTGTGTTTTTGGTCTCCAGACTAGATAAACTTGTAGAAAATTTTCCTGATGGTTTCTAGAACACCTTTTGGGACCTAGACAAGTGATATCTAATATACTAGAATTGCTTATAGAATTTCTGTTACCAAAACCAAATGACCTCCCCTAGATAACTATCTATTACATGAGGTATTTATTTTCTTCTCCACTTTTTCTATCAACCACTGCTAAACACATTTTTTATATTAATTTGGCTTCAAAAAGAATCCCAAATACTTCAAACCCTATTCTCGATCAAATATCTTATAGGTAAAAAGATAAGTATGTTGGATTACTGAGAGGGGTGGTGAATGAGTAATAACGTAATTATAATCCTTTTTCTTCAAATGTTATATCAATGTAGAATTATTATCCAATAATGAGTAGTAATAAATAAAAAATCACACACATACACAGTACACCAGTGTTTTACGTGGAAATCCAAATCGAGAGAAAACCACGGAATGTTTTTTCTTATATGTATTGAAGAATTACATTCATTGGAAGCACCAAATTCCTTTGTTTTCCAGCTGCAACTGGAAGGAGGCTCCAACCCCCTAGTTTCTCAGGCTACAACCTGAGGGAAGCTCCAACTCCCCAAATCTCTCGCTACAACCAGAAGGAGGCTACAACCCCCAATGTTCTCTGGCTACAACCGGAAGGTGGCTACAACCACCTGTCCTTGCCCCGTCCTGCCACCCTGAAGTAGAAGTAGAATGATGGAACCACTGTCACACTATCACTATGAGAT
>ML789417.1:704121-722669 GCA_009831015.1 Picea engelmannii
AAAATATATCATAACTCATACCATTACCCATCAAACAAACTTGGGTCCATTACCCAAACCCGGGGTCTCCAACTTCTCATGGCCATAACTCTCTAACCGTGAGGAATTATGTGACGTTCCACATACCAACGGAAATGACATGAAAAGAAATATCCATCTATGATATTTTCCCTAACAAATTCACTTTCCTTCATCTCATTATTCCACAATTAAGCATGGGTTCTCTTACTCCACAAAGCATCTTCCCGTGAGGGCTTTCACCATAAGGGGACCACTTTGGAGTTCATCCATATTTACTTCTTATCAACCATGAAAAAACAATAATGAGTCATATTTACATCAAACACTATTGGGTCCATTACCCAAACCTTTGTGCTATGGGTCTTTCTTCAAGGGTTGACATCAATGACAACCACCCTTAATCAACAAAGTAATCAAGATTTTTTCCTGCTCAGATATCCCCCATAAGATCATCATAGATTTTTCCATATTAATGATCATTCTAGTTGCTTTGCAAAATAAATCCATGATTCCCTTAAATTTCACAATGAATCTTTTGGTTATTTCACAAAAAAGAAAAACACGTCTACAAATAATTAATGAGTGATATTGCATGATACTCCAATAGGTACCCCTTTTATACCACCATTTCCTTTTGCTTCTTTAAGTAACCTACCTAAGCCTTCAACTATTAAAAGAAAAAGAAGGGGGGATAGGTGACATCCTTGTTCGAGGCCCCTCCCTGATATGAAAAAATGGGTTGCTACTCCATTTAATAATACAACAAAATATACTAAGGAAATAAAACTCATTATCTAGATAAGAAATTGATGGAAAATTCCTAAATGAATTAGAATTAGTATAATGTAAATCCAAATTACCTTGTCATAAAATTTGGATAGGTCCACTTTATTCACCATCAATATTTGGTTTCTAACTTTATTGAATGTAAGCATTCGTAGGAAACCCAAACTACCTCATGAATTTTCCTTCCCTCCAAGAATCCAAAATTGTTCTCCAAACATTCTATTTGAGAGAACACATTTCAATCTCCTAGCAATTACCTTGGGGATACATTTTTTATATGCAATTTCATAATGAGACGAGTCTAAACTTCTAAAATGTTGTAGGATTATATTCTTTTGGAATCAATGCAGGGAATGTTGTATTGAAATATCCCAAAATTTTTCTTTGAGTTCTTTTTGTCTTCACCACTCTTTGTAAATATTACTCTATAAAATCATAATAGCCCAAGAAGAATTTTGTAGGTAGTCGATTAGGCCCAAGAATTTTTTCCTTTTTGAATCTCTACAAAGTTTGATACAATCCTTCTTTCCCAACCCCATTTATTAAGGCTTGATTTTCCTCATTGAAAATACTAGGGAATGTGTTTGACAACCTAATCAATTTTTCTATTGTAGCAAATGTTTCTTCCTTGAAAAGGGAAGGAAAATTCTATAATCCTTTTAGAGACATGTCCTTGAAATTTGTAGCCCAGGTACTATCTCCCTTATAAATTTTCCAAACAGAGTTTATATTCTTTCTGCAGTTGGCATACTTGTGAAATAATTTTGTATTCTCATCCCTAGCATGTAATCATAATGACCTGATCTCAAGTCTCCATTCTTTTTATTTTTTCAAAAGAATGTGTTTCCTTTTATCTTCCAGTACATTTACTTCATTTTTTTGTTATTCATTCATAAATCCAATACCTTCCCTATTGTAGAGCACCTCCAAGGCTTCCTATACTCATCTAAGAACCCTATCATCTTTCAAAATTTTTCCCCTTTCCCAAATAGCAGTTTCCTTTCTTGCCTCTTTTAAATTTTGTCGGAATTGAAGTGGAGTAGACTCTCTTAAATTACCATTAAAATGTTTCCAAACTGCTTTGATTTTCTCCACAAAATCCTCCATCTTCACCCACTCTGGATTTAGTTTAACGAAAATGGTAGGTTTCTCTATTACATGAGCTACTTCTAATACGATAGGATTATGGTTATAGTCCCCACCAGTAGTGACCCATTGTTTGATCCTAATGAATTAATCTAGTAATGGTTAATAAATTCAAAACTTGTTGAGTCTCTTAGCAATTCTGGCTTCCCCAACTCTCTTGTTGCTCCAAGTGGGAGATAGCTTGGTTAGTTCAATATCCAAAATACTCATTTCTTCCAATTTTTTGATAAAATATCCAAAGAGAGGGTCCATTTGAGCAACCACATTCCAAACCTATGATGCTTGTAAGGTGAAACTCATGTCCCCCCATCACAACCAGTCCATTTTGAAAAATCTATCCCGATAGTCCATTTTTTCCATATAAGGACCATAAACATTAAGCATTGTGATATATTTACCTGGGTCCAAATAGAAAAAGGAGGTCCCTAATTCTATAGGAAAGGACCAATAATTTGTGAGATTGAAGGAGAGTTTATTCCATCTAGTCACGTTCCCACCCGATCTCCCAATGGAATTAATAAAACAAAAATCTCAATTCCTAAGTAGTTTAGAGAGATCCTGAGTGAATTTATCCGCATCTATCATTGTCTCTTGAAAAAATATGATATAATCTTTGATGATATCAACTAATCTATTTTCAACCAACCTCTTTGTGGGTTTCACCATCCCTCTACAATTGGGGGTCAACAAAATAATTTTGAACCCTCGAAAGGGGAATTTTCTCTAAGAGCCCCGATTAAGGATAGTTGTTTCCCACACATTACTTATAAGAAATATTGTTTTTGGGTCATAGACATGTAACATTTCCTTCCCCTTTGATTGGATTTGTGAATATTTTCTTTAAAAAATACTAAACTCCTTGCCACCTTCCATAGAAAATCAAGCATGGCTTTGCTTCTAGGTCTTAAATTGTACTTCACCAATACTAAGAGATTGGATTCGGGAGTGCTCTTTACATCCAATAAGAAATATATATTAGGTTTTATAGAGGAACCTTTTGGAGCTTTTCCAACATCCACACCCTCTACAATTCTAGGAATGGGTATGAGAGGCAGTGGGGGAATCCATTTATTTAGATCCAACCTCATTTATCCATGTCCCAAAAACAAAATTTTCTGAGGAAATACCTTTATTCATAGAGGGAGACTATTGAGTATTACCCTGAGGTTCCTTGTCATCCTTGTTGTTGTTGACAACATTTTGGGTAGGTTCTTTGAACTATCTGGAGTACGTGTTCTGAGAATTTATTATCAAAATAAATGTTCAAAGGCCATGTCATTATCTTCCTAGGAAAACATCCTATAAGTGTCTAATCCCCCATTTCCATAATATCATTGAGTTTAGTTTTTCCACCCACGTTCAGGCTTAAGGCCTCTTGTGTATTTTTTATGCATTTAAGCCTATTCATATTTATATATCCCTCCTAAGACTGAATCCCTATCACCTTCGAATCCAAGGAAGGGGCACCACTCAGTAGCTTGAAATCCAACGTCATGCATGTTATTGCAGGATTTGTACTTATGCAAAGCCCAACACAAGACCCCAAATCTTGCGTAATTATGGAAGATCCTACCACTGCCACCTTAATAAGAACTTCTGTCATTTTAGGTATGAAAGAGGTGTACCACAAGGGAGAATTCCATGGTGAGCTCAAGGGATCAAAGTAACAAGTATAGTAGCCAAGCCTATTGCCCCCTCCCTTGATCACCAAAAGAGTGGTCTAAGTCAAGGTAGTAGAAGAGGTATCTGCCCAGAACAAGAACACTTTAAAACATATATATGATTATTTATAAGTCCAAACATCCAATTAATACCTCTTTAAGACATTATACTAGACACGTTGCAATGGATGTTATAAATTTGCTGTAGTAAACAATGATATGACTACAATAAATAATTTATAATAACAATGACAATTAGTGCTCATAAAGTGCAACAATTTACCATGAAAACTTAATATACATCCACTAGAACATTATCCAATTGTTAGATGTGATTTTTGATTAAGTTAGGTCACCTTTATAAGAGTGTATGCAACACATTAGAGTGTTATCATATGGTTGTAGAAAACTTTTGTATCAACAACAAATTATCCAATGAGTTTACCAGTGTTAGTGTTAGCTAGGTTAGTAGAATGTTTAAGAGAGTTGAGAGAATGAGTTTTTCAAAAAATTCACCATGAGAATGCTTTAAAACCAATGCCTTTTAAGGGTTATGGAGTCTTATAACAACAAATGAAACTAAGCTTGAAACTTGATCTAGTTGCAACCAAGAGGTAGGATTCAAACCCTAAGGTGCAAGCACATTTGGGCCTTTGGCTTTGAATCTCGAGGATAATGATTTCTAGGGTGTAAGAAAATTTTGGCCCTAGAAATATTTTTTCCCTTATTTTAGCTTCAATTAGGTCAAAAATCAAAATTCTAGGTGTAAGTCCTAAAGTGATAACACTTTAAGGATTTAGGGTTCTAACCCTAGCAAGGACTCTTTCACAAATTTTGGAAAAAAATCAACTTGTGAGAGGAAGAATCACTTAAGAAACCATGAGATAAAATCCTAATTGCAGAAATTACCATCCAAAAAAAAAAAAAAAAACCATCCACAAGTGACCTTCCAAGCATAGCGCATGAGTGAAGAAGAGCTAGTAACCCTTAGAGGGAGAAAATGTCAGAAGTACTCTCACAAATGGTGATAAGTTATGATGATAGAATGAAATGTGAGGGTAGCCTCATTATATGAGGATACCTTAATAGATTTATCTACATAAGTTGTCAAATACAAAATAGAAATGGGGCCGAACCCTTGATTTTTCTCTAACGTAATGAAAAATTACAAAAATACATCATAAAACCCTAAAAAGGGTGATGTCATTCTCCAAATGTGTGATGCAAAGATAGGAGAGGGTGAAATCATTCCTCCAAAGGAAAATGTTGGGCCTCCTAAGGCCAAGTGGCATCCTCTAATTATGAAAGAGTGTGAAATGAGGCATGTCCTCACCCCAAGCCATGCCAATCCTCTCCAAAACCAAACCATCCACCAAACCCTATCCAAGAAGATGACATCAAAGGTTAGAGGGTGACATCAAGGGTCTCTAAAGGTCACGTCCATGGTTGAGAGGGATAAAATGATGTCTATGAGTGATGTATAAGGCCTTTCTATTGGAACATCCTCCATCCTCTACGCGCAAAATCCTTGGGCTACTCTACTCAGCCTATGGGATTCCAGCCCATACATGTGGCATAATGACCATAACTTCTCAAACCAAGCCCATTTGTCCATCGTCCAAGTTTATGAGAATGTGAGAGCCACTATATGAGGGTGGTGAGTCATTGGATGACCCAATGCTCTCCATCACACGTGCCAAAGTTCTGCAATAAAGGCACAACGTCTTGGGTACAAGCTCAGGACGTCCCTCAAGAACCATGTAAGGGCCATCCAAAACAAGCCAAAGTATAAAACATGGTTAGCCAAAGTTCATAAGAAAAATTAGTCCTCAAGACATACAAAGTAAGTTGCAAGTTAAGATATAAGCCATGTAAGATAACTCACCTCATATCCCCTTCAAGCATTACACGAGCCCAGGACCCCATGCGAGTTACCGAGTTCAAGTATTGGAGGGCCTTCATCCAACCCTATTAGGCATGCCACCTAGAAAAGAAAGAAATAACCCAGGTAGAGGGATAGGTCCCAAGAGTGACAAGGGAAAGTAAAATCCCACCAAGAGTAAGTGTGAAAATGATATTGTTTAAGGCTTACTTCATGGATTATGGTGTTAATCCATCTCTATGAGATCCTTTTTGGAGGGTGCACTTGCTCTTGCGTTACCCCATATTTGCATGCCACCTTTTTCCAAACCCCCTTTTTCCTTTTTCTAGTCCATGCTTTCATTTATATTTGCAAATTTGTGGGTCCCCTTTATATATGGTTTGAAGCTATATCATTACTTTTTTGGGACCGGGGTGAGAACTAAAAGAGTATAGCCCAAGTTGGACCAGATTTTGGTTTTCCTACTTTATTATATTCACTTATTTTCTATCATCATTTTATTTTTCTTTTATAGCAATTGCGAAACAACCTTTGGGCCTTTATCCCCTCTTCTCATGAGATAATGGGCCATTGACGAAGTTTAGTATAATATGAGAGGATCCAAGATGGAAAGTGTTAAGTATGGTCGAGAGTGGAATGTTACCCTTGGGAGGCCCCACATTATTACTCCTTTTCCCTAGGTAGTGATGGCATGGGACTAGGGCACAAAAGTTGACCACCAAGGTGAAGCAAGGCAACTGGTACAATTTCCCAAACCAATGATCCATGATCCAACTTCAACCAAAGATCCTCATCCACATGCACAAATATTATCGCAGGATTTGTGATTATGCAAATCCCTACACAAGTGATATAGGTGGAAATCGGTGTCCACCCACCTATTCCACTGGCTCAAAACATGGGTTTCCACCTTCACAGTTTTTCTATAGTTTTTTGGCCCTAAACTTCTGGGGTCGTTTTGAGGCCCTAAACAACATTTTTTTGGGCATGACATAGTCACACTATAGGTCGATTTAGCCAAAGTGTGATGGAAACATGTGTATTCATTGGATAGAAATTTCTAATGAGCTATCATGCACCCTAAACATATATCATATGCAAAATTTAGGCCCTTGGGAAGTTCACGTATCAACTACTGTCATCAGGGCCCACAAAACTTTTGGTGTTTCATCTTCCGGGGTTAGGGTTTTGGATTTTATTTATGTTAAAAAGGCCTTTGGAGCCTCATTGTAAACATCATATTCTTGTGAATGAGCATAGCCATCACATATCTTCTCAAATATAAGCTTCCACCATTCTAGCAAGTTCATTTACTCTGTATTTTTACAGTAATGCACAATTTTTATTAATGATAGAAATGTACAAAAACTGTAAAAATACAGAGTAAATGAACTTTTTAGAATGGTAGCAACTTGTCTCTAAGAAGATATGTGATGGATATGCTCATTTTCACTAAGATTATGTTTACAATGAGGCTCCAAAGGCCTTTTTAAAATAAATAAAATCCAAAACCCTAACCCCGGAAGATGAAACACCAAAAGGTTTACGGGCTCTGATGGGGGTAGTTGATACGTAAACTTTCTAAGGGCATAAAGTTTACATATGATATTCATTTGGGGTGCATGATAGATCATTGGAAAATTATATTCGAGGACTACACATGTTTTCATCACTCTTTGGCTAAATCTTACAATGTGACTATGCCATGCCAAAAAAACTTTGTTTAGGGCATCAAAACGACCCCAAAAGTTTAGGACCCAAAAAACTGTCAAGGTGGAATCCCCTATTTTGAGATAGTGGAATAGGTGGGTGGCCACTGATTTTTTCCTGGATCATTATTTCCCCCTTAGGAATAAATGGTCCCCATTGCGTCAAGTTCCCATGGAATATGGGGAATCTTTTTTCGAATTTGAACATTGCTGAACTGCTTGCCTTGCTGAAGAAGTTGTCCTGCTTAGCTTGTTGAAGTTTGTTATGAACCTATTTCTAGAGGGGTTGGATTTGTTCAACTGATCTAGATGCATGATCTTCTTGAGTGTGGGAGGAATCTATCAGTGAAGATGCGATATGAATATTATGAGGGGATATTTTGTAACTTTTTTGGATTGGGCAATGTGGAGGCACCCTCGTAGGTGATGCAACAATATTTTTGTGCTCTTATACAATCTAGTTCTGTTGGATAGAAAGGTCTTGGGTCGAGGATGCAGTGGTTGTAGTGTCCTTTTATTCACCTTATGACTATATCGTGAAGAGGATAAACTTGGCGATACGAGAGATTACTTCACGACACTATTTTAGTAGGGACCACTTCTAGTATCATGTAGAGTTGACCCCCTAGAGTAACAATGATAGTACAGGGTCGAGGCTCATAAACAACATGATGATTACATATATATGGCTGGCCTAACAAAACATCACAAAATTCCAGTGAGGAAACATCACACAATACCTCATCCTTGAAGGGATTGATGTCGTAGGACATGTGACATTGTTGGCTAACACAAAGATCTCAACCCTAGTGAAGCCACCCGATGTTGTATGGTTGTGGTTGTGGTGTTGTTGGAAAATCCAACTACTTGACAAAATATCCTGAGATTTGGTTCTTCTAGCCTCCGTTATCAATAGTAAAATGCAGCGGGGTCCCCTTTTCCCACATCTGTGAATGGAAAAGGATCTCCCCCTCCTTAGGATTCTTTGGTTGTTTTGGTTGGATTGTTGCGGTCGCGACAATAAAAATGGGTTCTACATCAATTATCTGTCTCATTTTATTATTGTTTGAATCAAAGTTAGAGTCGGGGCTCGACTCTATTTCTTTGAGCTTGGACACCAATGACGTTTTTGAGCGACATTCATCGGTTTTGTGCTAAGGGATTTTGTGGAAGTTGCACCACTTCCCAATTTCCTTTTTCATCTTCCCGTTACCCTTATTTTCTTGCGGCTTGGACTAGTGGTCTTGAGGTTGGTTGTTCTATGAGTTAGGGCTTCCTTTACCATACTTTGGTTGTTGCATATTTGCAGACCCAAACTCCCACTAATTGTGCTGTTTAAATTTCTGCTTGGTTTTGACAACATATTGATAAGTGACTCCCAATGATGAAATGTATAGAAATTCCATTTTGGTTTGGATGTACCTGTGTAGATCCCCATGGTATTTTAGAACCATATGCTGGTCAGAGTATTTGATACCCTGGTGCATAATGTATGGAAGGTATTTGTGAACTCCGATACTGTTTGGTCCCTCTCTTGATGCATTGTGGTTCATCTCATGTATTGGTAGTCATAGTTTCCCACAATGTAATATTGCTCCTTGACCGCATCCATAAAACAATCCCAAGTGGGCTCGACCCCAAATATTCCAGACTCCTCTGAGGAATGTTTCTCCCAGTAAGTTTCCCACCAATGTTTGACATGGGGGAGAGCCTGAAGGAGCACAAATGTGATATTTTATCTATCGGGAAAATTGTGAACATAGAAATAACCTTCTAGAAAGTTTAACCACTTTTCCAAAGCATCTACATTGATTTGACCTTCAAATACGGGAATATCAAAATTAACTTGTACATTGAATGGGGAAATGTCTCCAAAGTGACTGCTTGACGAAGATGCACCTGCTATTTTCGATAATCATTGAAGGATTTGAGAAAAATTCTCCAACATCTTGTTCCTCTGTTGCACGAGGGCTTCCACAAGAAACATCTTGATGGGATCTTCTGCTCCCTCGTCTCTCTTTGCTTCCTCCATGGGAGGCCACTTGGGTTGATGAGAGTAGTTGTCCTCAAGATAAAATAGCTTGAGACCCATCTCTCTATACCCTAACCTCATCGGGGACATGCACTAAGAAACGATAAGGAGTATCCTTCTCTGATACCAAAAAATACATAGTAAATGAACTCGCTAGAATGATGGCATCTTATATTTGAGAAGAGATGTGATGGCTACGCTCATTTGCAATAAGATGATGTTAAAAATGATGAAACAAAGGCCTTTTTAACATAAATAAAATCCAAAACCCTAACTCCAGAATATGAAATGCCAAAAGGTTTGTTGGCCTTGATGGGGGTAGTTGATACATCAACTTTCTAAGGGCGTAAATTTTGCATACGATCTCCGTTTGGGGCGCATGATAGCTCGTTGGAAAGGTCTATCCGAGGAATACACATGTTTCCATATCACTTTGGATAAATTCTATATTGTGATTGTTCCACGCCCAAAACCCGTTGTTTAGGGCCTCAAAACGACCCCTGAAGCTTAGGACCCAAAAAAATGTAGAAAAACTGCCAAGGTGGAAACCCCTGTTTTGAGCCAGTGGAATAGGTGGGTGGCCACAGATTTCTGCCTAGATCAACATGAACCCAAATATTGCGTAACTATGGAATATACTACCACTTTCACCTTAGTAATAACATCCCTCGTTTTAGTGATGTAAGAGGTCCACCACAAGGGAGGCTTCCCTGGTGACCTCAAGGGATCAAAGTAGCAAGTATAGTAGCCAAGCCTACTGGCCCATCTCTTGATCACTGAAAGAATGGTCTAAGTCAAGGTAGTAGAAGAGGTATGGAGTTGTTTGAGTACATGCCCATAACAAGAACACTTTACAACATATATATCATTATTTCCAAGTCCATACATGCAATTGATACCTTTTTAAGACACTAGACAAGACAAATTGCAATGACCGTGATTAATTTGAAATAGTAAACAATGATATGACAACATTAAATGATTTAGAACAATAAGAACAATTAGTGCTTAGAAAATGCAACAATTGACCATGGAAACTTAACATACATCCACTAGAACATTATCCAATTGTTAGATGCAGTTTTTGAATAAGTCAGGCCACCTTTACAAGAGTTTATGCATCAAATTAGAGTTTTATCAGATGGATATAGAAATTTTTTGTAACAATAACAAATTATCCAATGAGTTTTCCAGTTTTAGTGTTAGCTAGGTTAGTAGAATTCCTAAGAGAGTTGAGAGATTGAGTTTTTCAAACAATTCACCATGATAATGCTTCAAAACCAATGCCTTTTAAGGGTTATGGAGTATTATAACAAAAAATGAAACTAATATTGAAACTTGATCTAGTAGAAACCAAGAGGTAGGATTATGTAATGATCCTAATGCTTAAAAATATCATAACATAATAGAAGTACACACCATGTATAGAATGTGAGTGAGGAGCACAACTCCAAGATAGATAAGTTGCACAATAACTCTTTAAATAATAGGAGAACCTCCTCCACATAACCAAGTACATTCATACATTACAATTCACATGTCTGTAATAATGAAAACATGATCTCTATATATACCTATTCACACTTGCACATGAGGACCCTTTACTATTAGGCCGACCCTATTACATATATATTTACACACATTACATGTACATTTAGGCCCATATATCCCCCCCCCTTTGGGTCATATCATATACATTTAACCCTATATATGCTCCCCTTGGGTCATAAAATAATACCCTCCTTCAAAAAGTTTTGTCCTAAAAGCTTTGCAATTAAAGGATTCACATGTGATGAAACCAAGTAATATGATTTTCTTATGTTACCTCTTTATTCCTTCCATTTATGCAGATCCATCCATCCAAAATTAATTATTTTCAGTCCTAATCCTTGGTGTATGGTTGCTGCATAATTTTCTTTCCCTTGATCCCATGTATCATTGTTGAAGCTTCTCCAATTTGTAGTAGATGTTGTTATATGATAATAAATTTTTGAATAATAGTTTTGTGATGCCATATTCCATGAATATTGATGATTATTCCATATTCTTTCTTGATAATGTTGATATCGATCTTTTGGTCTTCCTTGAAATATTTCTTGATAATGAGCGTGTCGATATGGTTTGACATTTTACAATTTTTCTTCACTCTACATGTGCATTTCATCTATATTCTTTTCAGAGACAATGGAATCCTCTATCCTCTTTGCTTGGTCCTTGATTACTCTAGCCTTGGAGATAATACCATCATATTTTGCATGTACATCCTCTAGATGGAGTTCAACTTCTTCAATTATCTTCTTTTGACCTTCTTGAATCTTGTATTCTTTCTCCTTTTGAGGCTGCAATGTGACCCCATCTATTAAATTTTGACACCCTTCTTCAATTCTAGATTTCATTTCTGATTTTACCTCATCAGAATTTAGGGATTCCTCAACCTTCTTGTAAATTTCCTCTTCAACTCTTTTGGTAGTTTCTCCATCTAATATCTTTTATTTTTCTTGAAATTGACAATGCTTCTTTTCTTCTTTCAATCTCTTAACCTCATCAAATAGTTTTTTATTATGATTTCATAGTCTATATATCTCTTCATCTTTCTTTTTCCAATCTTCCCTTGAATCATTCTTTTCCCACTTTGCTTTGCTACTCTTTTCTTTCTTTAAGTTCTTAACCTCCTTAATGAGTGATTCATCAAGGGATTGTATCTTAGATAATTACTCAATCTTCTTATTAATATCTTCCTTTGGTTCTTTTAATTCATCTTGAATTTTATACAATTCCTCCATTTTTGTATCCCTAATCCATTTATCTGAGAACAATTTTTCAAATTATTCCCATGTGGAGTATAGTCTAGTATCTTCATCAAGGCTTCTCCACCACTTATAATCTTCACCATAAAACTTAAGGCTTGTTTGAAAATGATCCTTACAATGTTATTTTACCATCCTTAACCATTCAATGGGATTGATTTCATCTTTATCTTCATCTCCTATAAATTTAGGTATTTCCATTAATTCTTAAGTGAGGTATAAACCCAACCCTCAACTCACAACCTAAATATATTAAGGATAATGATACAAAATAGTTATAATAACTTTTCCAATATAATATTATGTATTTTATATTTCCATTGGATTTTGATTCAGCTCAATCTAACATCCTAATCAAAAGTTATGATAGTTTTAAGTAAACATACCTTTGAAACTCTGATTTGGAGTTTGTCCTCCTGGCCGACCTTCCTTTTGATGTAATTATGAAATTTAGACCCCTATGAGTCTAAAATTTCGACTTGTAGTACTTTGAAATTTATTCTCTACAATTCCATAGGTTTGAGCAAAATTGGGTGTGCCAAATGAAAGTTATGGTAACTTTCTCAAACCTTGTTGAATATTGGCCTATTATGGAGAGAGAACTTGTACAAAATGCCCCATGTCCAATATTTGATAATTGATTCTTAAATTCACACCAAAAATACTAAAGGTTGTCCTCTTTCTAATGCAATTGGTCTCACATAATTGCATCCTCTACGAAAAATATATGACTGTTTTACCCGAAACACCTGTTTGAGACTAGTTATAAGACTAGCCAAAAACCCTATCTTCCACAGGGTGTATCTCCGAAATTACAAAGACCTAGAAGATGAAATTCACACCACATGTACCTTTATATGTATTCTAAAAATCCTCTAATTTTTTCTTTCTAAAGTGAACTCGAAAAATATTTATAACAAAAATTCCAATATAACTTGCCCGAGGAACCAAAACCCTAGTACCAATGCTCTGATACCAAATGTAACGATCCTAATGCTTAAAAATATCATAATAGAATAGAAGTACACACCATGTATAGAATTTCAGCTTCGATCACAACTCCAAGATAGATAAGTTACACAATAACTCCTTGAATAATAGGAGAACCTCTTCCAGATAACCAAGTACATTCATACACCACAATTCACATGTCTCCAATAATGAATACATTATCTCTATATATACCTATTCACACTTGAACATGAGGCCCCTTTACTATTAGTTCGACCATATTACATATATATTTACACCTTAAGGGTACATTTAGGCCCATATATTCCCCCCCCTTGGGGTCATATCGTATACATTTATCCCTATATATGATCCCCTTGGGTCATAACAAATTCAAACCCTAAGGTGCATGATTATTTGGTACTTAGGATTTGAATATTGAGGAGAAGTATTTCTATGGTGCGAGCACATTTGAGCCCTAGAAACATTTTCTTCGTTCTTGTAGCTTCAACTAGGTCAAAAATCAAAAGTCTAGGGCTAAAATACTAAAGTGATAGAACTTCAGGGCTTTAGGGCTGTAACCCTAGCAAGGACTCTTTCAAATTTTTTGGACAAATATAACCTTGTGAGAGGAATAAGAACTTATGTTCCTCTCTTAGGGTTTCACCAAGAAATATGTCTACCATAAAATAACAAATTTACTATGAAACATTAGTAGCATAAGAATACATTGCAGAAAATTCACTTCATCCAAGAAACCATGAGATAAAACCCTAATTACATAAATTTTGATCCAAAATCAGAAAAAATCATCCACAAGTGACCTTCAAAGCATATCACACGAGTGAAGAAGATCTAGGAACCCTTAGAGGGTGAAGATTTTAGAAGTACTCTCACAAATGGTGAGAAGTTTTGATGATAAAATGAAATGTGAAGGTAACCTTCTTATATGAGGCTACCCTAATATATATTTTCCACATAATTTTTCAAATGCAAAATAGAAATGGGACTGACCCCTTGATTTTACTCTAACATAATTCCAAAATACAAAGATACATCATAAAAAACTAAGAAGGGTGACATCATGCTCCAAATGTGTGACGTCAATCTAGGAGAGGGTGATGTCATGCCTCCAAAGGAAAACGTTGGACCTCCAAAGTCCAAGTGGCATAATTTGATGATGAAAGGGTGTGAAATGAGGTGTCCTTACCCCAAGCCATGCCAATCCTCTTCATAACCAATACACCCACCAAACCCTAGCCAATAAGATGGCGTTAAAGGCTATAGGGTGACATCAAGGGCATCCAAAGGCAACACCCAGGGTTGAGAGGGCTGCAATGATGTCTTTGAGTGATGTACAAGGAACTGCTATTGGAACTTCATCCATCCTATGTGCACAAAATCCATGGGGTACTTTACCCATCCCATGGGATTCCATCCCATATGTGTGGCATAATGACTAGAACTACTCAAACCAATCCCATATGTCCATTGTCCAAGGTTCTAATAATGTGAGAGACACTCTTTAAGGGTGGTGAGTCACTAGATGATCCTATACTCTCCATCACATGTGCCAAAGCCTTGTAATAAAGGTACAACATCCTGGGTATACAATCTCGGGACATCACTCAAGAACCATGTTAGGGCCATCCAAAACAAGCCAAAGTATAAAACATGGTTAGCCAAATTTCATAAGAAACATTACTTCTTAAGACATACAAGTAAGCTGCAACTTAAGATATAAGCCATGTAATATAATTCACCTTAGTATCCCCTTCAAGCATCACACCATCTGAGGAACCCATGTGAGTTACCAAGTTTAAGTATGAGACGACCTTCATCCTACCCTATTAGGTGTTCCACCTAGACAAGAAATAAAATAACCCGGGTAGAGGGATAGGTCCCGAGAGTGACAAGGGAAAGTAAAAACCCACAAAGAGTAAGTGTGAAAATGATATGGTTTAAGGATTAATTCATGTATTATGATGTTAATCCATATTTATGGGCACCTTTGTGAAGGGTTCTCTTGCTCTTGAGTTACCCCATATTTGGGTTCCACCTTTTTCCAAACCCCTTTTTCCCTTTTTTCTAGTCCATGATTTCATTTATATTTGCAAATTTGCGGGTCCCCTTTATATAGGGTTTGAAGCTATAAAATTACTTTTTTTGGACTGAGGCGAGCATTGGAACAATAGAGCTCAAGTTGGACTGAATTTTGGTGGTCCTACTTTGCTATGTTCACTTTATTTTCTAACATCATTTTCTTATTCTTTTATAGTAGCTAGGAAATAACCTTTGGGCCTTCAACCCCTCTTCTCATGAGAGAATGGACCATAGCATAATTTTAGTATAATATGAGAGGATATAGGATAGAAAGTGTTAAGTATTGTTGGGAGTGGAACGTTACCTTTGGGAGGGCCCCCCATTATTACCCCTTTATCCTGGGCAGTGACAACATGGGACTAAGGGACATAAGATGACCACTAAGGTGAAACAAGACAACTGACACAATTTCCCAAACCGATGATCCATTATCCAACTTCAACCAAAGATCCTCATCCAAACTCCCTAAAAATTAATCACAACACTTTGCATGAAAGAAGGACTAACATACCTCATGGTGACAATAGCTTACCATCTCCCATACTCTCATTTGCTTGAACATGATGAACCTTGGTTGATCTGTGTTGAGAGGAAAATAAGGGGGGCTGCTAGGCTACCATCTATGGACATGTTGATCTTCATAATCATGGTGTATATCATGTTCTCCATTGTGGTCCTCAAGACATGATCTCCTCTAGTTACCTCTAGGCATGGGGGGGTAACAATGCCCACAAAAATAGAGTTGGAAATGCAATCCTATTGACCAATACCACTATTGCAAAGGAAATCAAACTATTGAAAGGTCTAATTCAATGTGTTTTTATATTCATACCTAGAGTGAAATAACCTATTGTCCCCATTTGACCATGCATTCAAGGAAGATAGATCCACTAGATCAATTTTGTAACTATAAGTGTGGGGCGATATGCTTAAGTAGTTGTGGTCTTTGGTCAGATTGCCAAGAAGTATTGTCACCTCATTCTTAGCTTGGATTGAGGTTTTGACACCCTATATACTCAATTCCTACACAAAATCACCTAGAATTTCCACAATGGCCTCCTCTACAGTTCGAGACCCCCACTAGTATAGCTTGTTGTACTCCCACAACACATCCAAACAACCTAGAACTAGGTTGGAATAAATCACTTGACCCTCTGATGGATCATTAGTGAAGTCGCCAACTTCCTCCTCATGCCCCATTCTTCCATCCATGTGGTCTAATTCTGACCTCAGTGGTGATAGGTTCACCCTACATCCACCCTAACTGATTTGTGGAAACCCCATTCTCCCCTTTTATAGCTATACTACCGTTTGTACCAATGATTCCAGTTGTTCACCTAATCTACTTTTTTTTTGGCTAGCAGAATCAACAACTAGGGTGAGACCATTCTTGCATGACACGTGGTTGATTCTAACCGCTACCACTATAACCTCCAGGTGCACCACACACCCCCCAAGCACGACACATGGGCTAGGCGAGGTTTGACCTAGTGGCATCATAAGGAGTGTCTTAATAATGCACTATATCACTAACTAATCTACACCCTTGGGGGCGTTCACCGAATATAATATTATATAATTTTGATATTTACATTTATAATATTCTATTATTACTATTTAATAATATTTATTATAATTTATAATTTCATGTTATAATTACATACAATTTATAATATTTTAATATAATATTAGAAATAATATTAATATAAATTTATTGGTTAATAGGTTTTATAAAGTTTTATATCAAATTTTATTATTAAATAATAATGTATGGTCAATTTTGTTCATATTAATATATGATAGGTAATATTTCAAGATATCTATATGCAGTGACAAATTATTTGCAACAACCACATTAATAATATAATGTTTTTGTATACGTAGATAGGTATATATTTAGCATAATAATTTTTTTTTGTAATATGTGCTAAATATACGTTTATCGATGTATACAAGCACATTAAGCTAATAACTAATTGGTGCATAAGAATATCTTTAAATATTACCGATTACATATTAATATGGGAAAATATTTTAATACATGATTAATTTGTGATTGACCACAATTATCTAATTTTAATAGATTAGTGATTGATATCATAAATAATATATATTGTACTATCCTTCAGAAACTTTGGTCTCCTGGAAACTAAATTATTGGGGGTTCTCGTGCTTGCATATTCCTAGGTCTTTGCAGGAACCCCTGTTCCCGCGAGGGGCAGACGGGGTGGGGGGGGGCATGCCAGTAAATTTCTCAATATATTCCTTCCTCAACTACATGACTACCCTACCACCTCTTGGTTGATAAGTATGATGAATTATCAATTAGAAACAAGCCCTAAACTTAGCATAAAGGGGTCCCAAGGAAGGACAAAAGATACACCCAGAAACACCAATCCCCACTATCTCCCCCATTATTCAAACAAGGCTAAAAAATATGCCATTAAAGTAGAGAGGCACTTCCATTCCATATCCTCTCTTGAAATAAAGAAGGAGATTGAAAATATGGAAAATTTTGTGAAACATAAGAGGAGAAGAGTTTCTAAAGAGAAAATTGAGGAGGAATATATGGGTTGGATCTCTTTTATTAAGAACCTAAGACACTAATATTTTCAGGACGAATGAGGTCTACTAGCTTAATACAACCTTTATTTATCAAGTAGTGGAGAAAAGAAGCATCCAACATCAAGCTGTTATCCAAAAATTGGATCTCATGGATAACAAATTCAAGATAGTGTTCAAAGCGACCTTTGGTGTCAGTATCATAGTTTTTGATCTCCAATAAAGTGATAATTAGGACATGAAATAGCCTCACGGGACTCCAGGATCAAGGGGAATTTGCTCCAAACCAATCCTTATTGAGGAGTATCCCATGCTATCAAACCAAAACTAGAAATAGATGACAGAGGCATCAACCTTATTAGGTCTGTCAAGATGACACAATTATGTTGGTTGTCTTGTTCAACTCAAGAATGCTACTATGTTTTTATGATTTTCAATTATTTTCTAGTATCCCTTATGTATGGTCTAATAAAATACAAACTCCATCGATGATAGATACATATATTATTGTTTTGAAAAAGAGAACAATGGCTATAGATTTTGACCCATTGTGGTTTGGTTTCACTAGTGGAAGGCCACATGAGGACATGGTTGTAGCTTGTTTTCGTATGATATTAATATAAGTATTATTTAGCTTTAGAAAATACAAGCAATATTCATAGAATATTTAATATATTGAAATTATAGTGTTATCATGTTGTAATAACCATAATAAGAAAAACCAAATTATATAATATAGTTCTGTTTGTAGTTGATTGTACATACACAATCAATTGTATAATTAATTTTATTTATATACAACATATTTTATATAATTTAATATGGTTCAACATTAGCATTATATTAATATTATTAGTTATTATAAATGTTTTTATTTATTTTTGTAAA
>ML789417.1:724096-739070 GCA_009831015.1 Picea engelmannii
TTTGAAATAGTAAACAATGATATGACAACATTAAATGATTTAGAACAATAAGAACAATTAGTGCTTAGAAAATGCAACAATTGACCATGGAAACTTAACATACATCCACTAGAACATTATCCAATTGTTAGATGCAGTTTTTGAATAAGTCAGGCCACCTTTACAAGAGTTTATGCATCAAATTAGAGTTTTATCAGATGGATATAGAAATTTTTTGTAACAATAACAAATTATCCAATGAGTTTTCCAGTTTTAGTGTTAGCTAGGTTAGTAGAATTCCTAAGAGAGTTGAGAGATTGAGTTTTTCAAACAATTCACCATGATAATGCTTCAAAACCAATGCCTTTTAAGGGTTATGGAGTATTATAACAAAAAATGAAACTAATATTGAAACTTGATCTAGTAGAAACCAAGAGGTAGGATTATGTAATGATCCTAATGCTTAAAAATATCATAACATAATAGAAGTACACACCATGTATAGAATGTGAGTGAGGAGCACAACTCCAAGATAGATAAGTTGCACAATAACTCTTTAAATAATAGGAGAACCTCCTCCACATAACCAAGTACATTCATACATTACAATTCACATGTCTGTAATAATGAAAACATGATCTCTATATATACCTATTCACACTTGCACATGAGGACCCTTTACTATTAGGCCGACCCTATTACATATATATTTACACACATTACATGTACATTTAGGCCCATATATCCCCCCCCCTTTGGGTCATATCATATACATTTAACCCTATATATGCTCCCCTTGGGTCATAAAATAATACCCTCCTTCAAAAAGTTTTGTCCTAAAAGCTTTGCAATTAAAGGATTCACATGTGATGAAACCAAGTAATATGATTTTCTTATGTTACCTCTTTATTCCTTCCATTTATGCAGATCCATCCATCCAAAATTAATTATTTTCAGTCCTAATCCTTGGTGTATGGTTGCTGCATAATTTTCTTTCCCTTGATCCCATGTATCATTGTTGAAGCTTCTCCAATTTGTAGTAGATGTTGTTATATGATAATAAATTTTTGAATAATAGTTTTGTGATGCCATATTCCATGAATATTGATGATTATTCCATATTCTTTCTTGATAATGTTGATATCGATCTTTTGGTCTTCCTTGAAATATTTCTTGATAATGAGCGTGTCGATATGGTTTGACATTTTACAATTTTTCTTCACTCTACATGTGCATTTCATCTATATTCTTTTCAGAGACAATGGAATCCTCTATCCTCTTTGCTTGGTCCTTGATTACTCTAGCCTTGGAGATAATACCATCATATTTTGCATGTACATCCTCTAGATGGAGTTCAACTTCTTCAATTATCTTCTTTTGACCTTCTTGAATCTTGTATTCTTTCTCCTTTTGAGGCTGCAATGTGACCCCATCTATTAAATTTTGACACCCTTCTTCAATTCTAGATTTCATTTCTGATTTTACCTCATCAGAATTTAGGGATTCCTCAACCTTCTTGTAAATTTCCTCTTCAACTCTTTTGGTAGTTTCTCCATCTAATATCTTTTATTTTTCTTGAAATTGACAATGCTTCTTTTCTTCTTTCAATCTCTTAACCTCATCAAATAGTTTTTTATTATGATTTCATAGTCTATATATCTCTTCATCTTTCTTTTTCCAATCTTCCCTTGAATCATTCTTTTCCCACTTTGCTTTGCTACTCTTTTCTTTCTTTAAGTTCTTAACCTCCTTAATGAGTGATTCATCAAGGGATTGTATCTTAGATAATTACTCAATCTTCTTATTAATATCTTCCTTTGGTTCTTTTAATTCATCTTGAATTTTATACAATTCCTCCATTTTTGTATCCCTAATCCATTTATCTGAGAACAATTTTTCAAATTATTCCCATGTGGAGTATAGTCTAGTATCTTCATCAAGGCTTCTCCACCACTTATAATCTTCACCATAAAACTTAAGGCTTGTTTGAAAATGATCCTTACAATGTTATTTTACCATCCTTAACCATTCAATGGGATTGATTTCATCTTTATCTTCATCTCCTATAAATTTAGGTATTTCCATTAATTCTTAAGTGAGGTATAAACCCAACCCTCAACTCACAACCTAAATATATTAAGGATAATGATACAAAATAGTTATAATAACTTTTCCAATATAATATTATGTATTTTATATTTCCATTGGATTTTGATTCAGCTCAATCTAACATCCTAATCAAAAGTTATGATAGTTTTAAGTAAACATACCTTTGAAACTCTGATTTGGAGTTTGTCCTCCTGGCCGACCTTCCTTTTGATGTAATTATGAAATTTAGACCCCTATGAGTCTAAAATTTCGACTTGTAGTACTTTGAAATTTATTCTCTACAATTCCATAGGTTTGAGCAAAATTGGGTGTGCCAAATGAAAGTTATGGTAACTTTCTCAAACCTTGTTGAATATTGGCCTATTATGGAGAGAGAACTTGTACAAAATGCCCCATGTCCAATATTTGATAATTGATTCTTAAATTCACACCAAAAATACTAAAGGTTGTCCTCTTTCTAATGCAATTGGTCTCACATAATTGCATCCTCTACGAAAAATATATGACTGTTTTACCCGAAACACCTGTTTGAGACTAGTTATAAGACTAGCCAAAAACCCTATCTTCCACAGGGTGTATCTCCGAAATTACAAAGACCTAGAAGATGAAATTCACACCACATGTACCTTTATATGTATTCTAAAAATCCTCTAATTTTTTCTTTCTAAAGTGAACTCGAAAAATATTTATAACAAAAATTCCAATATAACTTGCCCGAGGAACCAAAACCCTAGTACCAATGCTCTGATACCAAATGTAACGATCCTAATGCTTAAAAATATCATAATAGAATAGAAGTACACACCATGTATAGAATTTCAGCTTCGATCACAACTCCAAGATAGATAAGTTACACAATAACTCCTTGAATAATAGGAGAACCTCTTCCAGATAACCAAGTACATTCATACACCACAATTCACATGTCTCCAATAATGAATACATTATCTCTATATATACCTATTCACACTTGAACATGAGGCCCCTTTACTATTAGTTCGACCATATTACATATATATTTACACCTTAAGGGTACATTTAGGCCCATATATTCCCCCCCCTTGGGGTCATATCGTATACATTTATCCCTATATATGATCCCCTTGGGTCATAACAAATTCAAACCCTAAGGTGCATGATTATTTGGTACTTAGGATTTGAATATTGAGGAGAAGTATTTCTATGGTGCGAGCACATTTGAGCCCTAGAAACATTTTCTTCGTTCTTGTAGCTTCAACTAGGTCAAAAATCAAAAGTCTAGGGCTAAAATACTAAAGTGATAGAACTTCAGGGCTTTAGGGCTGTAACCCTAGCAAGGACTCTTTCAAATTTTTTGGACAAATATAACCTTGTGAGAGGAATAAGAACTTATGTTCCTCTCTTAGGGTTTCACCAAGAAATATGTCTACCATAAAATAACAAATTTACTATGAAACATTAGTAGCATAAGAATACATTGCAGAAAATTCACTTCATCCAAGAAACCATGAGATAAAACCCTAATTACATAAATTTTGATCCAAAATCAGAAAAAATCATCCACAAGTGACCTTCAAAGCATATCACACGAGTGAAGAAGATCTAGGAACCCTTAGAGGGTGAAGATTTTAGAAGTACTCTCACAAATGGTGAGAAGTTTTGATGATAAAATGAAATGTGAAGGTAACCTTCTTATATGAGGCTACCCTAATATATATTTTCCACATAATTTTTCAAATGCAAAATAGAAATGGGACTGACCCCTTGATTTTACTCTAACATAATTCCAAAATACAAAGATACATCATAAAAAACTAAGAAGGGTGACATCATGCTCCAAATGTGTGACGTCAATCTAGGAGAGGGTGATGTCATGCCTCCAAAGGAAAACGTTGGACCTCCAAAGTCCAAGTGGCATAATTTGATGATGAAAGGGTGTGAAATGAGGTGTCCTTACCCCAAGCCATGCCAATCCTCTTCATAACCAATACACCCACCAAACCCTAGCCAATAAGATGGCGTTAAAGGCTATAGGGTGACATCAAGGGCATCCAAAGGCAACACCCAGGGTTGAGAGGGCTGCAATGATGTCTTTGAGTGATGTACAAGGAACTGCTATTGGAACTTCATCCATCCTATGTGCACAAAATCCATGGGGTACTTTACCCATCCCATGGGATTCCATCCCATATGTGTGGCATAATGACTAGAACTACTCAAACCAATCCCATATGTCCATTGTCCAAGGTTCTAATAATGTGAGAGACACTCTTTAAGGGTGGTGAGTCACTAGATGATCCTATACTCTCCATCACATGTGCCAAAGCCTTGTAATAAAGGTACAACATCCTGGGTATACAATCTCGGGACATCACTCAAGAACCATGTTAGGGCCATCCAAAACAAGCCAAAGTATAAAACATGGTTAGCCAAATTTCATAAGAAACATTACTTCTTAAGACATACAAGTAAGCTGCAACTTAAGATATAAGCCATGTAATATAATTCACCTTAGTATCCCCTTCAAGCATCACACCATCTGAGGAACCCATGTGAGTTACCAAGTTTAAGTATGAGACGACCTTCATCCTACCCTATTAGGTGTTCCACCTAGACAAGAAATAAAATAACCCGGGTAGAGGGATAGGTCCCGAGAGTGACAAGGGAAAGTAAAAACCCACAAAGAGTAAGTGTGAAAATGATATGGTTTAAGGATTAATTCATGTATTATGATGTTAATCCATATTTATGGGCACCTTTGTGAAGGGTTCTCTTGCTCTTGAGTTACCCCATATTTGGGTTCCACCTTTTTCCAAACCCCTTTTTCCCTTTTTTCTAGTCCATGATTTCATTTATATTTGCAAATTTGCGGGTCCCCTTTATATAGGGTTTGAAGCTATAAAATTACTTTTTTTGGACTGAGGCGAGCATTGGAACAATAGAGCTCAAGTTGGACTGAATTTTGGTGGTCCTACTTTGCTATGTTCACTTTATTTTCTAACATCATTTTCTTATTCTTTTATAGTAGCTAGGAAATAACCTTTGGGCCTTCAACCCCTCTTCTCATGAGAGAATGGACCATAGCATAATTTTAGTATAATATGAGAGGATATAGGATAGAAAGTGTTAAGTATTGTTGGGAGTGGAACGTTACCTTTGGGAGGGCCCCCCATTATTACCCCTTTATCCTGGGCAGTGACAACATGGGACTAAGGGACATAAGATGACCACTAAGGTGAAACAAGACAACTGACACAATTTCCCAAACCGATGATCCATTATCCAACTTCAACCAAAGATCCTCATCCAAACTCCCTAAAAATTAATCACAACACTTTGCATGAAAGAAGGACTAACATACCTCATGGTGACAATAGCTTACCATCTCCCATACTCTCATTTGCTTGAACATGATGAACCTTGGTTGATCTGTGTTGAGAGGAAAATAAGGGGGGCTGCTAGGCTACCATCTATGGACATGTTGATCTTCATAATCATGGTGTATATCATGTTCTCCATTGTGGTCCTCAAGACATGATCTCCTCTAGTTACCTCTAGGCATGGGGGGGTAACAATGCCCACAAAAATAGAGTTGGAAATGCAATCCTATTGACCAATACCACTATTGCAAAGGAAATCAAACTATTGAAAGGTCTAATTCAATGTGTTTTTATATTCATACCTAGAGTGAAATAACCTATTGTCCCCATTTGACCATGCATTCAAGGAAGATAGATCCACTAGATCAATTTTGTAACTATAAGTGTGGGGCGATATGCTTAAGTAGTTGTGGTCTTTGGTCAGATTGCCAAGAAGTATTGTCACCTCATTCTTAGCTTGGATTGAGGTTTTGACACCCTATATACTCAATTCCTACACAAAATCACCTAGAATTTCCACAATGGCCTCCTCTACAGTTCGAGACCCCCACTAGTATAGCTTGTTGTACTCCCACAACACATCCAAACAACCTAGAACTAGGTTGGAATAAATCACTTGACCCTCTGATGGATCATTAGTGAAGTCGCCAACTTCCTCCTCATGCCCCATTCTTCCATCCATGTGGTCTAATTCTGACCTCAGTGGTGATAGGTTCACCCTACATCCACCCTAACTGATTTGTGGAAACCCCATTCTCCCCTTTTATAGCTATACTACCGTTTGTACCAATGATTCCAGTTGTTCACCTAATCTACTTTTTTTTTGGCTAGCAGAATCAACAACTAGGGTGAGACCATTCTTGCATGACACGTGGTTGATTCTAACCGCTACCACTATAACCTCCAGGTGCACCACACACCCCCCAAGCACGACACATGGGCTAGGCGAGGTTTGACCTAGTGGCATCATAAGGAGTGTCTTAATAATGCACTATATCACTAACTAATCTACACCCTTGGGGGCGTTCACCGAATATAATATTATATAATTTTGATATTTACATTTATAATATTCTATTATTACTATTTAATAATATTTATTATAATTTATAATTTCATGTTATAATTACATACAATTTATAATATTTTAATATAATATTAGAAATAATATTAATATAAATTTATTGGTTAATAGGTTTTATAAAGTTTTATATCAAATTTTATTATTAAATAATAATGTATGGTCAATTTTGTTCATATTAATATATGATAGGTAATATTTCAAGATATCTATATGCAGTGACAAATTATTTGCAACAACCACATTAATAATATAATGTTTTTGTATACGTAGATAGGTATATATTTAGCATAATAATTTTTTTTTGTAATATGTGCTAAATATACGTTTATCGATGTATACAAGCACATTAAGCTAATAACTAATTGGTGCATAAGAATATCTTTAAATATTACCGATTACATATTAATATGGGAAAATATTTTAATACATGATTAATTTGTGATTGACCACAATTATCTAATTTTAATAGATTAGTGATTGATATCATAAATAATATATATTGTACTATCCTTCAGAAACTTTGGTCTCCTGGAAACTAAATTATTGGGGGTTCTCGTGCTTGCATATTCCTAGGTCTTTGCAGGAACCCCTGTTCCCGCGAGGGGCAGACGGGGTGGGGGGGGGCATGCCAGTAAATTTCTCAATATATTCCTTCCTCAACTACATGACTACCCTACCACCTCTTGGTTGATAAGTATGATGAATTATCAATTAGAAACAAGCCCTAAACTTAGCATAAAGGGGTCCCAAGGAAGGACAAAAGATACACCCAGAAACACCAATCCCCACTATCTCCCCCATTATTCAAACAAGGCTAAAAAATATGCCATTAAAGTAGAGAGGCACTTCCATTCCATATCCTCTCTTGAAATAAAGAAGGAGATTGAAAATATGGAAAATTTTGTGAAACATAAGAGGAGAAGAGTTTCTAAAGAGAAAATTGAGGAGGAATATATGGGTTGGATCTCTTTTATTAAGAACCTAAGACACTAATATTTTCAGGACGAATGAGGTCTACTAGCTTAATACAACCTTTATTTATCAAGTAGTGGAGAAAAGAAGCATCCAACATCAAGCTGTTATCCAAAAATTGGATCTCATGGATAACAAATTCAAGATAGTGTTCAAAGCGACCTTTGGTGTCAGTATCATAGTTTTTGATCTCCAATAAAGTGATAATTAGGACATGAAATAGCCTCACGGGACTCCAGGATCAAGGGGAATTTGCTCCAAACCAATCCTTATTGAGGAGTATCCCATGCTATCAAACCAAAACTAGAAATAGATGACAGAGGCATCAACCTTATTAGGTCTGTCAAGATGACACAATTATGTTGGTTGTCTTGTTCAACTCAAGAATGCTACTATGTTTTTATGATTTTCAATTATTTTCTAGTATCCCTTATGTATGGTCTAATAAAATACAAACTCCATCGATGATAGATACATATATTATTGTTTTGAAAAAGAGAACAATGGCTATAGATTTTGACCCATTGTGGTTTGGTTTCACTAGTGGAAGGCCACATGAGGACATGGTTGTAGCTTGTTTTCGTATGATATTAATATAAGTATTATTTAGCTTTAGAAAATACAAGCAATATTCATAGAATATTTAATATATTGAAATTATAGTGTTATCATGTTGTAATAACCATAATAAGAAAAACCAAATTATATAATATAGTTCTGTTTGTAGTTGATTGTACATACACAATCAATTGTATAATTAATTTTATTTATATACAACATATTTTATATAATTTAATATGGTTCAACATTAGCATTATATTAATATTATTAGTTATTATAAATGTTTTTATTTATTTTTGTAAATTAAGATACTTCTATATTAATAATACACAAACAATTTTACAATCGTGATTGTCTAAGCTCCACCAAAAAGGAAACCAAAGCTATGACAATTTTCATATAGAAAAAAATAATGTTTGAAAGAGTCAGTTATAGACTACTACATTAAAAAACTATCTAGAGGGCCCTTGAAGACTATAAAAACATTGGAATAAACCCAAGAAACCTGTAATATCACAAATGATATTTTTTCTAAGTCTAGGGTAGCTTGGCTAGGCCTACTATACTAGGGATGTCATTCTCCTTTACCTTACCCTTGCCATCATCCTCATCAATGTTGATTGGGTTGGCGCAAGTACCCTAGGAGTGTGAGGTGCCTGTTACATCCACCAAATCCTCCTCATTGTTTGGATCCCAATTGGTCACCTTGAAACAGATCCTAAAGGCCACTTTGCACAACACAATGAATTTGGATTCTAATATCATGATTATGTCTAGTGTCTATGCCTACTTATCCTCCTCGTCATCCATTTAAAGGGAAACAATAGTTTTAGCTAGCCAATAAAATTTTGTTTCCCTGAATACTTTGGTGTCTCTGGATCTTGTGAAACCAATGTCCTTTACCCAATCCTGAAATTCTTGCTTGATTATGTGCTTAGGGATCTGCTTACTCCTCAACCTTGCTCTTCTTACTATCTCCTCCATTCTTTGTTGTGCTTCAAGCAATATGTTTTGATTGTAAATTAGTTTATCCTACTCTATAGTCTCTAATGCCTCCTTCCTTCTTCTATTGTGTCACCTTTGTAAATCCTTCAATCCTATCCCAGGTTATTCTTAAGGGGGGCGAATGTTAGGATATTTAGACACTTAGGAGTTAGTTAATATGAACTTGGTCTAATGTGTTGTTAGGTAAAAGTGTGTTTCTTTAGTATGAATCAACATGCATTTGCAGTTAGATAATACAATGGTCAATATATGTTCCCGACATAGAATGATTTGATGGCTCATATTCTCCTTGATCTTAACGACTACATTGATCCATGTCTTAGCACCCGATTGGTCCATGATATCTATTTAAATAGCATGGAGGGTCATTTTCTAATGATCGATTGTGAGAAAATCTCCTGCATTTTTTTCTTTTGCATTAATAAATTGCTCCAAGTGGCCACGTTGGCTGGGGCCGTGGAAGTTTCCCCACAGGGGTTTTACCACGTAAAAACATTGGTGCATTGATATTTGATTTTGTTGTGTAAGTAAACCTCCTAGGGTCTTATTGAAAGATTTACCAAGATCCCTCTAGATTTTTATAGAGGTGGTACTCCTCTTTCTCACTTAGATATTGAATATACTTGCTCAGAACATAGATTCATACATTCATAACATCAACATATGTGAGTGGACCAGGTAGTAAAATAACTAAATAGATAACAAATTAATTATAATAGAAAGATAATAACCTCACATGCATTAACAAAAAACCTACATCCATTCCACCACATCCATTAATTTAGGTAATGAGAAAAATATTTTGAAGCAAGACTCATAGACAAAAAATAAGACTGATGGCCCAGAAATCAAAGAGTTTTAAATGATTTCATTCATTTAGAATCATAATATGCATAGGATAAACTTACATGATATCTCATGCTTTATAAAAATTATGAAACCAAAAATGTTATGAACTCTTGGAATAACCCTCTACAAGAGTAAAAAATAATTACTCATTGATTTTAAAGTTTGAATAAAGTGCCCACCTATCACAAAACACAATGTTCCTGATACTTAAACGATTAAATGAAATGCATTCATCCAAATGGACTGGGATGGTTTTGGAAAAACCTACCACACTTAGAGGGGGGGGGGGTGAATGAGTGTGGGGTTCTTTTCCCAAAACTTCCATCTTACACAAAACGCCTTAGTTAACATTCAACATTTACTCATTACCCATTGCAGTCATTTATAATCAGTTATATGTAAACATATATCAGCAACATATATGAAAAATATATCATCAACAAGTCATCACCACAATGAACACAAAGAACACAAGATGTATGTACAATTTTTCTTTTTATTATGGACAACAATCCAAGGGTTTTCCAGCAACAACTGAATAAAGTACAACTCTACAAGAGCACCAACTCTATAATGCAAGACTCAACTTACACCCTCCGCACCAACTAAGATGAGGCAACGATCCTCAACAAATATCCATCTGTCAACAGGTACGTGACCTGTCAGTAGTGCATCCAGCGTGTGTATGCGCTCTGGCTCACTACAGCCCACGTATGCACACGACCAGTGTATACAACAACCTACAGATACCTTCTGAGCTGTTAGGGTTTGTCCTTCAAGATCAACTCAGATTCTCTGCAATCAATATATCATTCTCTTCTGTCTCTGACTATCCAATCTGACCACCAGCCAGTCACAACATCTCCAAGATCTCTAATAGCTTGCTCATGCTCCATAAAAAATCAATATGAATGCTATCTCAATCATGTATAAGCAACTAGTATACCATAGCAATCATGTCACCACTAAATCACAAGAGTACTGCTCACTCCATCAACCAAATCATCCAAACTGAATTATATCATAGAAGCCATACCAATAATTCCCTAAGCATTCACAATACATCAAACAATAGTATCCATCAAGACAATAATGTAACCATACTAGTGTCTCAGTGATAGATCAGAGCCCATAGAATGTAGATCTGGAACCTGCCTGATCATCCAAGAGCTTGGTACCAGCTCAAACACAATTCTTCATCATTCCATCCACTATATGCTCCCCGTCCACAGTCAGCTCGCATATACCTTCAATGTATACGCACCCTATACACAGTCATCCCGCGTATACCTCATAAACTATGGTTTTTGAAGCTCCGAGAATTTTGCCGTCAAGATCTCCGACATTGCCGAAAATTTGATGCATCCATCAGATCCTCCTCTTGCTCTCTTTCTTAGAATAGATCTTCAATCATGCTCAAGAGATCCATACCAAAGATGCTCTCACAAGAAGCTCTCCATTGATCCAAAAAAAGGATGATTGCAAGAGTCCATAGCTATCTTATTTATACTTTCATCCTCTAGGTCACTTAACCCATTTCTAGGTTACTTAACCCATTTCTAGGTCACTTAACCTATTTTCCTTATTTTAGGGTTAACTACTTTCCATAGATAGAAAGTTCTCCAATATTTTATCATTTAAACATTCCTTCTCGATTTTGTCACTTCTCTTTATTATTTAAACAATCCACCTTGACTTTGTCACTTTTTCTTTATCATTTAAATAATGATATCTTCTTTTAGGTCACTTTGACTTCTTTGACCTTGTGGGCTTCAAGCCAACATATGGGGGTCCTTCAACTTCGTAAGGCCATAACTCTCAAACCGTGAGGAGTTATGTGACATTCCACATACCACTGGAAATGGCATGACAAGAACTATCCATCTAAGATAGTTACACCAACAACTTCATTGATATTTATCTCATTATTCCACATACAAGTATGGGTCCTCCAACCATTCTTCTAGTATAACTCAATCCACAAAGCATATTCCCATGAGGGATTTCACCATAAGGGGACCACTTTAGAGTTCATCCATTTTTGCACCTTATTAATCATGATAAGACAATAATGAGTCATCTTTTCATCAATTCACCACTGCATCATATACATCAACTATGCATCATGTATCAATAACAACTCATTGATCCATCTTCATCTATGCTTCATATCAATGATCCATCTTTATAAATTGGTTTCCACTTTGACATATATCATTCTCATCAAGGACAATACATACTCATTATTCCACATACAAGTATGGGTCATCCAACCATTATTCTAGGATAACTCAATCCCCAAAGTGTCTTCCCGTGAGGGCTTTCACCATAAGGGGACCACTTTGGAGTTCATCCATTTGTGCACCTTATCAATCATGATAAGATAATAATGATTCATATTTTCATCAATTCACCACAACATCATATACATCAACTATGCATCATGTATCAATAACAACTCATTGATCCATCTTCATCTATGATTCATATCAATGATCCATGTTTATCAATTGGTTTCCACTTTGAAATCTATCATTCTCATCAAGGACAATACATATACTTTGTTCATCAATAATTAATCAATCAATCCTTTGACATAAAGACAATCACTTGACATCAATCAATCAAACTATTGGCATCAATGACAACATGATCCAACAATCTCCCCCTTTGGCATTGATGGCAATACCAACATTGATGTCAACACCAATTGCCAATTATTGATTTCAACATGTAGATAAGGCATGCTCTACATCAATAGTCAATGTGACTATATCTCCCCATCAATAAACATCAATCACATCAATGTGATTAACTCTCCCCCTTTGACATCAATGGCAAAGGGCCATTCTCCTCTTGGGGATGCTCCCCTTGCTTGAACTCTCCTTGGGGATGCTCCTCTTGCTTGAACTCTCATTGGGGATGCTCCTCCTATCTTGTTGCCGCTGAATAATATCTCCCCTTTTGAACAAGGGATATCAATCTAATGTAATGCTGAAAATACATGTATCATGCTCCCTCTATGACCATCGCTCCCCCTAGAATTATGCCTCTGTTCTCTTTCTTCAAATATAGGGTTATTTTCTAGGTATGCATCTGATAAATATCTCTTGCTAGAATCATGGGAAGAAGAATGACTCCCCCTATGGGTATGTCTCCCCCTATCTCCTCTTTCAATGACGATCCTTGGACCTATCCATGCATCAACCTTCTGCCATACCATTCATTATGAAGAAAAATATTATCCAAATACATCATGTGCCAAAATGTGTGCTCATCATACACAACACCTATGTACATCAACCATGTACATCATCATCATGCAATGTGCCAAAATGTATCATCTATGGAATGTATCAATCATATACCTCAATCAATATGCCAACATGTGCATCTACCAATATGCCAACCATGTGCATCTATCAGCAATACCATATATGAGTGTACCATCATGCATCATCACTTGCACCAAGCAAGTATATCAACCATGCATCAAAAAGCTATGACTCCCCAATGATTTACAACATGACTATCAACTCAACTCACTAACTACATGTCTCAATATGTAGCCCAACCACATGAAAAATGCATGCACCATGATATCCATCATATGATTTCAATAATACATCATAAGATATATCAATGAAACTCAAATATGCACCATCCATGTACCCCAACATATCAACATCAATTCATACTCATGGGTTAGTTCCGTGCACCCAAGATTTATTTTATATCGTCACCTTACATGATCTAACATAGAACCATGAAAACCTGCAACAAACAGTGTCAGAATCCTGCAATAAACAATGTCATACCCTACATCACAGAGTTATACCATCACATCAAACTCCAATCTCGTGCATAGCCCTTTTCCTTAGGCTTCACCACATATATGAGGCCTGTTGCACAGACAGCTCGTGTATGTACATGACCTATACAAGGTTAGCCCATATATGTACGTGAATGATACCACTGTCACCCACATATGCTTCATTAGATGACTTACTTGAGCTTCCCTTCAGTGTTTCATCCTGTTCTGTCTTCTTCACCCACTTCTGTAGAGGTTCATGCTTCTCAGAACTTGATCTCTGAGCATCCATCTTTTCAAATATGTCTCCCTTTCTTACTTCATTCCTTATTTTATCCATGTTATGTGAGGTCCTCATCATGGACTTTCTTCTTGTGTTCCAACACTCCTGGTATTTATGGCCAAAACCACTACAGTTGTAGCATCTCATGGTGTTACAGTGAAACAACAATGTGTCCTACTTGATCACATCTCCAACAAATCACGGTGTTATAAAATATTCCATTATATCTCCTTTCATAAGATATACACTCAAAAGATTTGTGACCATATCCATTACATGAATAACAATGTCCATGAAAAATACTTTCATACCTTTGCTTTGGTGTCCCAAAGGTAGCTCCCTGATGTCTTCCTTTCTTTGTTCTTTTGAGATTTTCTTTGCCTTGTGTAGATGGTTGTTTTCCAACATTGTCTTCCTTCTTTGATGGACTTACCTCATGCTTCTTTGAGGTGATTTCTTCAGCATGTGTAGCTTCTTCTTTGTATCCAAGTCCTGATTTATCACATGGTGATCTTTGACTTTCCAAGATCTCATCCAAGATTCGTGAGCTATTCAAGAATTTGTTTGACTTTTATACCTTCTTTCTAAGGTCAATAATTTCAGCTTCTAACTTACAACATGACTCTTCCTTTTCATTTATTTGATTCTTCAATAGTACTTCTATTCTTTTGGATTCTTAAATTTGGATCTTGAGATGGACAATGGTTTCAAACTTTTTCTAATCTCATCATCTACATTCATATCTTCTTTTCCATTCTTTAGTCTTGTGATCTCTTCTTCCTTTTCTTCTAATTTGTTCTTATTGCTCTCTTCTTGTTTCTTGATCATTTCCTTTAGTTTCAAGATGTGCCTTAGACTCCTCCTAAGAAACTTCTTAGTGTTATCCAAAAGATAGTTATAGTCTATATAATAATGATCACTTCTATATCTATATAAACCCTCTTCAACTTCCTTTTGAAGTT
>ML789417.1:739601-758486 GCA_009831015.1 Picea engelmannii
TACACAAACTGTTTCTAGATCTTCTTCTTCACTTGTAGAGAAAAATTCATCATCATCATTGCAATCAAGGGTTTTTGAGGGTTCTTTACCTTCATTTGAAATATCTTCACGATCTTCCTTTTTTCCAACATCAACACATAATTATTTTCTTTCATTTGAAATGTCTTCAAGATCTTCCTTTGTGCTATCATCACTTGATTCTTTATCTTCACTTGAAATGTTTTCAATATCACATTTAGAAATAATATAATCAAGGGTATTTGGAGATTCTTTACCTTTAATGATCTTTATGGAGCGATATTCAATATCTTCCTTCTCCTTCTTGCTTTGATATGTCTCCTCTAGCTTTAGCCATAGATCCTTGGTGGAAGTGCATTGTCCCATGCTCTCTTTGATAGGGCTTGGGAGTCCACTAAGAATGGTCTTGAGAGCCAATGCATCATTCTTCTTTCCTTCTCTTTGAGATGCAAACTTTGACTTGTTCTTCAAAGGCATTGATCCACCAATGGATGCCTTCCAAATTGCTTCTCCCATTGTCTTCAAATGCAGTCTCATCTCTATTCTCCAAGTAGAATAGTTTTCCTCATCAAGGATTGGAACTTAATCATCCATTTGTGTGTCTATGGATTTCCTTCAAGCTTGTTAAGGCTTGTAGTGAAGGCCTTCTTTGATACCAATTGTTGGACACACCTACCACACTTAGAGGGGGGGGNGAATGAGTGTGGGGATGTTTTTCCCAAAACTTCCCTCTTACACAAAACTCCTTAGTTAACATTCAACATTTACTCATTACCCATTGCTATCATTTATAATCAGTTATATGTAAACATATATCAACAACATATATCAAAAATATATATTCAATAACTCATCACCACAATGAACACAAAGAACACAAGATGTATGTACAATTTTTCTTTTTATTATGGACAACAATCTGAGGGTTTTCCAGCAACAACTGAATAGAGTACAACTCTACAAGAGCACCAACTCTATAATGCAAGACTCATCTTACACCATCAACACCAAATGAGATGAGGCAACAATCCTCAATAGATATCAATCTGTCAACAGGTATGTGACCTGTCAGTAGTGCAACCAACGTGTGTATGCGCTCTGGCTCACTACAACCCATGTATGCACGCAACCAATGTATACAACAACCTGCGTATACCTTCTGAGATGTTAGGGTTTGTCCTTCAATATCAACTCAGATTCTCTGTAATCAATATATCATTCTCTTCTGTCTTTGACTGCCCAATCTGACCACTAGCCAGTCACAACATCTCCAAGCTCTCCAATAGCTTGCTCATGCTCCACAAAAAATCAATATGAATGCCATCTCAATCATGTATAAACAACTAGTATACCATAGCAATCATGTCACCATTGAATCACAAGAGTACTCCTCACTCCATCAACCAAATCATCCAAACTGAACTATATCATAGAAGCCATACCAAGAATGCCCTAAGCATTCACAATACATCAAACAATAGTATCCATCAAGACAATAATGTAACCATACCAGTGTCTTAGTGATAGATCTGAGCCCATAGAATGCAGATCTGGAACCTGCCTCATCATCCAAGAGCTTGGCACCAACTCAAACAAAATTCTTCATCATTCCATCCACTGTATGCTCCATGTCCACAGTTAGCCCGCATATACCTTCAATGTATATTCACCCTGTACATAGACAACCCACGTATACCTCAGAAACTAGGGTTTCTGAAGCTCTAATAATTTTTCCGTCAAGATATCCTACATTGCCGAAACTTTGATGCGTCCATCAGATCCTCCTCTCACTCTCTTTCTTAGAATAATCTTCAATCATGCTCAAGAGATCCATACCAAAGATGCTCTCACACGAATCTCTCCATTGATCCACAAAAAGGATGATTGCAAGAGTCCATAGCTATCTTATTTATACTTTCATCCTCTAGGTCACTTAACCCATTTCTAGGTTATTTAACCCATTTCTAGGTCACTTAACCTATTTTCCTTATTTTAGGGTTAACTACTTTCCATAGATAGAAATTTCTCCAATATTTTATCATTTAAATATTCCTTCTTGATTTTGTCACTTCTCTTTATTATTTAAAAATACACCTTGATTTTGTCACTTTTGCTTTATCATTTAAATAATGATTTCTTCTTTTAGTTCACTTTGACTTCTTTGACATTGTGGGCTTCAAGCCAACATATGGGGGTCCTTCAACTTCGTAAGGCCATAAATCTCAAACCATGAGGAGTTATGTGACATTCCACATACCACTGGAAATTGCATGACAAGCACTATCTATCTAAGATAGTTTCACCAACAAATTCATTGATTTTTATCTCATTATTCCACATACAAGTATGGGTCCTCCAACCATTCTTCTAGGATAACTCAATCCGCAAAGCGTCTTTCTGGAGGGATTTCACCACAAGGGGACCACTTTGGAGTTCATCCATTTGTGCACCTTATCAATCACGATAATACAATAATTAGTCATATTTTCATCAATTCACCACTACATCATATACATCAACTATGCATCATGTATCAATAACAACTCATTAATCCATCTTCATCTATGCTTCATATCAATGATCCATCTTTATCAATTGGTTTCCACTTTGACATCTATCATTATCATCAAGGAAAATACATATACTTTGTTCATCAATCATTAATCAATCAATCCTTTGACATCAAGACAATCACTTGACATCAATCAATCAAACTATTGGCATCAATGACAACATGATCCAACAGATGGGGCTCCCGTGGACCAAATAAAATAGTAAAAATAACCTGGAAGGAAAGGAGAAATGCAATCAGAGATCAGATTTACAAATGAACCATACACTACTAAAGATGGATGATAAAAAATGGGACGAAAGAGGGGAAATTCTTCAAAAGAGGTGCACTAACAAAAGAGCAAAGGAATGACAAATGAATGTATGTCTCTCTCTCTCTTGTTGATGATCCTTTGTTGGAGTTAGGGTCTTCTCAGATATATTTGGGTCTTTGAATGTTTCTATTATAACAACTTCTTGGTAGTTATTATAGATTAATTATTTACATTAATTATTTTTTGATCCACTCTTCAATGTATTCATTCATGGGTGGAACCGTTATGTCTTGCTTAACTTGGAGCAAGAATATTTCTTTTTCCATTTATTTAAATTCAGAGTAGAATTGTTCAACTAATGCCAAGTTGTTCATGGGAAAAAGAGATAACTAATCCAGATTAACCCCAAATCACTATCCTTTATCTCGTGAATCATAACTCATTAATGTACCACAAATGACCCTTGAACAATGTGCAAGGTGCACAATATCCATGAATATTTTACTAAGTGTGGAACATGGGTAGAGATATACCATTCCTTTAAATTTTTAGTTGTGAAAAGTGCAAAGGCTATGGAGTGTGGGAATGCAGATGTAAGGGTTGTGTGGAGTTCTGTACATAAGAGTTTTGCAGAACTATAAGTGTGCAGAGGTCTAGAGTGTGCGGGAAATAGGGACACACAAAGCCTTCCACACAACTATGATCAATAATATGTCTAATTAAAGAGTAGATATTTTGGAGAATGCGGGGTGAAATATGAAAGGGGTGGAAATGCAAAACAATGGGTGTGTGGAAGAGAGGATTGCATGGAGCAAAGGGTTAGTGTCAGGTTTTCCGCACACAAAAAAGGGGTCGAAAATGACTAAGTGTTGGTTTGTGAAAAATATAGGTTGTTTGGGTGAAAGGTTTTTGGGGAGCATGGAGGGAAAATTTTAAAATAGATAATATTTGCATCACTCAAGGAATCCCACACAACATAAGTCATAAAAACGAGTAAGTATTGTGCACATATGAAATTTTTTTCAAACATCTAATGAAACTATTGACATACGATGTACTATGAAATGAAAAGAAGGGGAAGGGAAGGGTTCTATACATGTCTAAACTTGTAAATAAAATTTGATATGTGAAAATGGATCAACATATAGGTTCCAACTACGATACGGTGACCCCCTGTGGGTTGCTGAGAACCCATAAGGCCTTAGTCCTTGGGTATGGAGTCAAGGAGGTATTTATATATTCTGACTAGACATGGAGACTATACACATAAATGATACAAAGTGGACTATAATATATTGGTTGTTCAAAACAACTGATAAGATTAGGAGAAAAAATGTTTTATATGCTGCCCATTGACATGAAATTTTAAAACTTGGTTTTCCATTCCTTTTAACAAATATGAATTAAAGCCACACATATTTTCAATCTGGTAAGCTCCAATCCATTAGGAATCAAAATTTGAGTGTAATGAAGGTTTTTCTTTGGCCTTATTCCACAATAAGAAAAAATGATCTTTGTGGAAATCTTTGGCTGTGGAACCTTGATCAAAATATTTATTCACTACTCCCTGCCTCTTCTAGATATTTCTCAATTCCTATTCTCTTAGATCCTATAATTGCATCAATTGATAAAATCAAGATTGCATTGGTACAATCCATTCGTCATCTTCAATCTTGGTGGCAATGGCTAATGCATTTATCTCTATATTTACTAGTAATAGAGCATCTTTTCCATACACTAATGAGAATGAAAAATGTCTCGTGCTATTCTTTGGTGTTATTATGCTATCCCATCATGCATTCAAAATTTTTTCATGCCATCCCTTTGCTTTGTAGAAACTATTTTCTTAAGAATTGGTACCAGAGATTTTTTGGTTGACTCAACCAATCCATTTCCTTGAGGATAGTAATTTGATGATTGTCCCATTACTATACCAAATTTCGCACAGAAGGATGTCAATTTTGAACTTATGAATATGGAACCATTATCTGTGATAAACTTCCCCATTAAACCAAACCTTAATAAAATATTCTCTTGTAAAAATTGAATGCGATGCTCAATATTAGATTCTTTTAAAATTATTACTTCATGCCATTTTGTGAAATAAACATTGTTTGTTACTATGTAATAGTGGTCTTTTCTAGATTTAGGATTTGTGGGGCCTCAACTGTGATTGTCTTCAGAGGCATAACATCCCTCTGCTCTTTACTAGAGAATTTTTGGCATGGTAAAAATTTTCTTACAAAAGTATGTACATGTTTGAATAATGTTGGTTAATTAAAACCATCTTGAATAATTTTATGTGACGTTACCATTGGAGAAAAATGTCCACCACAAACAACTTCATGCATTTCCTTTACTATTTCAATGGACTTAGAGTGGCTTAAACATATTAACAACATACCATCAAAATTTCTTCGGAATAATATCGCATAAACCAATATATAAGAATTTGGTTTCATCTTTAGTGATATCATTTTTTTATTGTCATGCCAATTGGAAATTTCCCTAACTTCTAATAAAAGATGATATCTTTATAACATTCAGATCTTGCTACCATTTCATCTTGTGTAGAAATAAATTTTTCATTGGATGAATCAATGTTGATTGCTTCAATCCCACTAATAAGGTTATATAATCCTTGTCCTTTTACAAATTTTATTGATTTATCTCTATCTCATACTCTTTTATTTTTTCCAACCAATTAGCCCATCTTCCTTCTCTAAGTTGTTGAGACAACATCATATTGATAGGAGGATATGGTACATAAGCAATCACATGTGATGCCGAAATTTAATTTCTGAAGTAGGAGACAACTTTGACCAAGGAAAATGATTGTTTCTCCAAGGGGGAATACTTCAATTCATATTATTGCAAGAATTTTGTCATAAAAGGAAATAGGGTGCTCTTCCTTTAATTTCTTCTTCTAAGTTAGTATGGCAGAAGTAGTTTCTTTTAAAGAAAAGATTAAATAATGAAATCTTTTTCAAAGTCAGGACTAATGAGGACTAGAGCTATGGAGATTGTCAATTTTACGTCAAAGAAAGCTTTATGATATTCATCATACCATTCAAAAACTTGATTCTTTTAAAGAAACTTATTTATTGGTTTGACAATAGCAACATAATGAGGCACAAATATTTTGACAAAGTTTATTTTCCCCAAAAATAACTCAATTGCCTTATGGATTGTGGGAGGTTTCATTTATGCTATGGCTTTAATCCTTTTTGGGTCTATATATATTCCATCTTTTCTTACAATGTGACCTAAAAATTTCCTTTCTGAGAATGAAAAAAAAACATTTCTTAGGATTAAGGGTATGCCATATAGTCTGCATCGTTCAATTTTTTTCGAGAGATGTAAGAAATGTTGTTCTCTTAGTTTTTCATAATTTATTAATTCATATTGATAATATACCATGATTTCCCCTATCATCTCCTTGAATGCATGATCCATCACTCTTTTAAATGTTTCTCTAGAATTCATTAACCCAAAGGGAATTCAGATATAAGCATATGTTCCCCAAGGTGTTGTAAAAGTCTATTTATGTATGTCTTCATTTGTTACCAGTACTTGATTGTATCTAGAAAATCCATCCAACATGAAAATTACTGCAGAATCAGTGACCTGTTGTAACAACATTTCCATATTGCACAGAGGATAGTTATCGTTCATAGAATATTTTTTAAGATCCCTGGAATCAACACATAGTTGAATTTCTCCATTCTTTTTTCTTACTAACACTAGATTCAAGATCCAATCAAAATGTTTGACTGAAAAAAAATGATTCATTCCCTTTTCATCTTCTCAAGCTCCAATTTTACCAAAGGTTTGAATTTAGTATTGATTATCCTTGGCTTTTGTTTGATAGGTTTGGTCCTTTCCTTAAGAGGTATGATATGTTGGATATACATTTTATCTTATTCTTTGAGATCATGATATGTCCATGTGAAAATATCATAAAATTATCTGAAGAGTTCAACATATTGGTCAAACTCATCCTTGGTACATGTACTACCCAAGTTTAAAAAATGTAGGTTTTTTGAAGTTCCAATATGTTGACAAGTCCAAATGGCTTGTCAAGCAAGTAAAGGAGAATGCTCGATGGAAGTTCCCAATTAGACCCACTCTCATTTGGAATAACATTTTTGACTAGTATGTTGGCTTGGTTGCCACTCTAAAGATTATCTAATATGAATATGAGAAAAAATGTTCTTAGATGAATCCAAATCTAAAATTAAATCTAACTAATGTTGCCTAAAGATATTCTAAATGCAATTTTATATTATTCTAACCTATTCTGATCAGGAGCAGTCTAAAAACATATATGAGCACAATTAAAGATATTTTGTTACTGACACAAGAAATAACTCATTTATGGAAGTAACAAGTTAATACATAAAAGAAAGATGATAAAATAACAAATAATTTCAAATTATACCATTAACATCACTTCTACGCTGATAAGGAAATATATGACAATGAAAACATTAAGAACCAAGTGAAGAATAAATTCATACAATTAAGTCCAATAACATTCACATCATAGACATATGCACAAGAAAAGTCTTGAATACACATATCAAAATTATAAACCTCTGAAATTGTCTCTTGATCTATTAATCATAGAGTAAGAATATTGTTCTGATACATTACAAATCAAAAGCATTTTCTCATTAGAAATATCCTCTTTTATAAAACAAGAGGGACTTTTTACATTCTGAAACTTCCTATTGTCAGAGGACCGTTCGAGCTTGTCTCTTAATATTCTATATTTGGATCACAACAAGCAAGGAATGGAAAAAATAAAAGACCAGTTACAAAAAATAATCATGAGACCCTTTGCACTTCCATTTTATCTCGATACTCTTTCCATAGTGCGTAGTCTTCCATCATCTTCTCCAACTTTCCCAACTGCATTTTCTCCAAGTCTAGTTCTCCATCACAAATTTTGGTTGTGATTTCGATCTTTAATTATTGCTCTGTCTTCTTGATGAAATCCTGATCCAGTATGATCAACTTGATGGGATTCATCATGTATTCATTTAGATCTTCTTTATTCACTTCTATAAGATGCTCAATATCTTTTTGACTGGTTTCCCTTGTTTCTTCCACTTCATCTATTCTCAATTTAGCTGGGGCTGCCTCATCAATGTCATGCATGATTTTCATTCTGAATTATTCTAGAAGCTCATCAAAGGAATTCCACAATCTCATATATGCCTTTGTCACCACTTTCTAAATGTTTCATACATCTTCTAGCAGAGGCTTCCAAGTATCGAGAAATACTTGATCCTTTAGCTTCTGTCTGGTGGTGTAGAGTGGAAGGGTATCTGGTGGATTCTTGTACACACCCTGCCAATATATAATTATATAAAAAGAATCATTATCCTTTTTATATTTGTCCCTGATTTTGTCAATTTGATCCTCAAGCCTTATCTGGTCATCTATATTCCTCTGGATGTCATTCATGATGCATAAGAAATTTCTTTTCTTTTATTTCAGTTCCTCATTAATAAATCTGGGTTTTACCCTTAGGGATTCCAGGATGAGAGTTCTTTCTTTGCTCTCTTCAAATTCCTTTTCAAGATTTTTTTTTATCTTGCATTAAACCTTGAATTTTGTGTTCCAATTTTTCAATAAACCGATTGGTTTCTAATTTTTCTTCCTGTAGACTGGTCAACTCCTATGTATAATTATTCTTATGCTATTCCATTTCCCTAGAATGTCCCTGTTTAAGGGCCTCCCGTTCTTCCCTATGTATATTTCCAGTCATGTGGGCTCTCTTCTTGAATTATGTCTCCATTTTATCCTTTTGTTATTGTAGAGCCTTTTCCATTTCCTCTTTGTAGAGATTCTTTGCAATATTTACCGCCTTATCAAATTCAACAGTGATGTCATCCCTCTGTGTGTTCATTGTTTTCTCTAACTCAAAAATTATGGTCTTTGTTGTGTCCAAGGCATGAACTGAGTCATACACAAAAATGGCATTTTCCCATACAAATGCATGAAGAGAAGAGACAATTTGGATGGAATTTTCTTTAGGATCAAGCCCTGCCTTCCATTCAATAATTCTTTTGGTTAATGGTTGGATGGCGGTTGTATCCCCTCTCTTCCTCTTTCTTGTCCTCTTCTCAATTCCATTGGTTTTGTCACTATAGTTGTATTCCCCTACTTCCACTACAACACCATCTAATTTTAGTACCTATGAGGAGAAACATAGATTACCTAGGATGTCCATAAGAAGGGTACATTCCTGAGGGGGAATATTAACTATGCCCACATTTGGAGTAGAAAGATTGTTCTGGGTCTCACTCATTTTTTTTTGTTTTTCCTTCTCTGCTTCTTCATCAACTTTCCTTTTGGTTTTAGCTTCAAAAACCTTATGTTGTACTTCTTATTATTTCTTTTTATTTTCCTCTGTCTCTGCTGCTAGTATATGTTTTCCCTCTTCAAACGTTTTCCATTGAAGTGCATCTTGGTGATATTTTATTTCTTCTTATTTATTTTTCTTCCTCTCATTATCAAGCCTTTTTAATGCATCTTCCCTTTTATTCTTCTCATCCACCTTGGAAATATTCTTGGGTTCATTCTTCACTTTTCCTTTCTAGACTTGCTTTATTTGGTATTCTTCTTCTACTATCATTTCCTTTTGGTGTCTCTCATCTAATTTTCTCTTCTCCTCTTTTTCCCTTACCTCTAACTTTTCCTGGTCCTTCTCCAAAAGTAATTGGAACTATTCCTAGGTTATTCTCTTCTTCTCTTCATATTCCATTTAAATATTTTATCTGGTCACATCATATGGTAGCCTTTGTAACACTTATTCAAATAATAAGACCCATTTGAAAACCTCCTCTACAAATTTCACCACATGGATCACAGGGTGAGTGAGTCCAACAACTTTAACATGGTTGAGTGCTAGGTTATCTGGGTCATGTCCTTTGGGTTCTCCTAGGCACAAACATATCTGTTACAAATATTCTTCTTTCTTTCTAGCACGAGGAACATTCAACAATGTGTAATCTCCTATATTGATAGGAAATGTAGGCCAAAGATTTTTACTACTTCCTGAAAGGAGAGGGGTTATTCCTATTCCAACAATTTGGTAAGAAATTTCCTGAATTAACAACGTATCAGGGACATATTAAGGAAGGAGGTGTGGGGACTTGGAGTTCCCATAAACCCTAATGTATGTGTAGTACTTGCCTAAATACCAGTCTTCTATATCTTTCAAACTGGCCATGGCCTCCCTTGATATTCTATATGTTGGATATTAAAAAATTATGGTATGCAAGGGAGCAAGGAAATAGTCACATATGTCATAAATGTATTTTTTATGGTTTATATCCCATAACTCTAAGCAATAAACATGCACATTTGTATGATCCTATACTTAACTCCATACAAAGGCATGAAATTGTATTGAAGAGCATATAACATCAATGAGGTATGCAAACATGTAAAAAATGGATTTTTTCATACCTGGGACATTCCCGAGGTTCTGGTAGATATTGAAGGTTAGTATGTCTACCCAAGTAAATGAGTGCTATTCTCTTCTCCATAAAGCCTTCATATCATGGTATTTAAAATCATGTAGGGCCTTTTGAATTCTTGGGAATGGATTATCCACTGCCCTTTCTTGAATTTTCTATCTTCGTCGCACCTCCAATCTTCCATCAAATTAGCAAAATCCTTGTTATTTTTTTTTAATTTCTTAAAAAATGGTTCGTTTAAGGAATACACAAGCTATGTAAGGTGGTATTAGAAGCTTATGTCTTTGGGCCTCAGGGATGTTATCTGGATTCCTGATTTTCTCATGATTGTAGAACTATTTTGGTCAAGCTGTTTGAGACACCATTTTGTTGTGTCATTGTAAGGAAACAACATTGAATGGACAATGAATAGGTGAATGCAAATTTTCTGGATATTATGATAAACCTCTAAATTCTCGTCCTCTGGTGGGAAATCTCTGGCGTTGAAGATCTTGTACATTTCATCATACCTTGGATAATAATCTACCCCATTATGATAACTTGTATCTGTAACCAGAATGTCACCTGAATTCATAACAGGTGTGGGTGCATGTGAAGGCTCATTTGATATAGGGTTTTTCCCTTTTCTTGACTGAGTTCACGTCATGGTGTTTATGTTAAGTCCTATAATGAATGGAAATCTCGTAATTTTACCAAATGGAAAAAACTATACAAAAAATAAAAAATTAAACTAATTGCATACCTGTTATTCTGGAGTTTGGTCGAGGTTTAAAGATAACTTGCATTCAAAGTATGTTGAGCAAAGTTTTCAAAAGTTTATGGGAGAACATAATGTGTTAGTTAGATTTTACAAGATGTTATGTATATGTGAATTACCCTAACCCTTTGTATTTAATGCTAAGTGGAGGAAAATTCATTCACAAGTGGAAAACTACTTCACCATTAATGCGCTTGGAAGTACACATTCACTCAGGATCATGTATCGGGTTCTCAATAGTCGAACAATCAGTTAAGAAAAACTTCTTGTTGGTGCTATCAAAGTCATTAGTTGTAGAAAATGATAATATCCGTTGTTGAACTTGATAGACAACCTTCTGATGGTTCTATCAGAAAATATTTCCATCAGAGAGGGGGATGTTACGTTATTTCCTAACCCCGACGAGAAAGGTATCGATGAATATTCCTCCCTCAAAACTCACGCTTACAAGAAACGTTCTATCCATGGAGAGGTTGGAGTCTATGGATAGGAAGGGGTTAACCAACAAATCTCTCTTTTCCTTTTCATGCTAGTGGCTAATAAGGGACCAACTCTTATGCAATTAAGGTTCACCATGTAGACTAGCTTTTAAGGACCAATAATCACCTAACACATAGGCAGAGGGAAAGAACTCCATGGCTTAGCGGGAATATATGCATCGGAGTAAGTTCTATCAGAAAGGGATTCATTAGAGTCTAGTTTACAAGGGTGAAAAATCCTTCCGACGAAAACTATCCTGATAGAACATTTTCCGATAGTGCTATCGAAAAGGTTCTATTGTAAGAGAAATCATAGTTGTTCATTTGTTTATTGCAAGGAATGATTTCTTGGTGGTTAATAGCCCGATATCTCTCATGAATGATCATATAGGTGAATATTTTCTTTGAGGTTTAACCTGACTCAGAATTTGGTCTTTTTAGACATAGGATAATTGATATAGAGCAGAATAACACAAGACCTTTGATTTTCATGGTGCTTGTTGGGTCAAGCTTGAGACTGTCTTAGAAAAAGAGTAGCATTCCTATATTAGTATTAGATCAAGTTAATAGTGATAGAATACCTTGCCAAAATTTTTATAGGGGGCACCCACTAAAATCCTCTAAGTTAGAGAATTTTGGTAGGTAGTTGTGGGGGCACAACAAATGGAAAATCACTGAGAAGAATCAATTATCTATGATATTATATACACCCTCAGATTGTATTATCTTGTTCCTTTTCTGATCTGAAATGTTTACAGATGTTCCTACACTATGGATTCCACATCATTATGCCTTCGATGAAAAATAAGAAAGTGGAATAGCCAAAATGACCTCTTGGAAAATTCCATGAAATGTTGAGGTATTTTTCATAAAATCATTTCATACACATAAATCCTATGAGAATAAGACACCACAAATGAGTAATGTTGACTATTTATAGGAGGATGTGTGTTCCTAATCTCTTTTCCCAACATTTCTTCACTACCAGTGAATGTACATAGCCTCGAAAAAGTTGGCTCGATATCATACAAGCATGGCCCCGCTTCTAGCCAACGTCCATAGCCCCGACAGGTTTACTTGTACTTCCCACACAATTTATAGTGCTTTCAACTTCCTTACAAAAGTGAGGTGATACAAGAGTTTCTATGATATGCTATCCTCAGTCAAAACCTTATCCTTATCGGTCCATTATGATAGGACTCTGAAATATGGTTTATATTCACGGGAATTGGAGAAAATTTCACAAATATTATTCAGAAGACATCTGTGACTGTCACTTTTATTTAACCTTTTGAACACCATTAAGCTCTGTATAAGAGTGATCACATAGTATCAGGAAACCTGTCATTAGGAGTATGAATAGTTATGTCAATAACGTCAGGGTTTCTCTTCAAAACATATATGAACTAGTCATTCTCTTTCAATATAACCATCATCTAAATTTTGTGTACACAGGGTAATGATGCAAGGAAATCTTCTCACTTTTGGGTACTTGAAAAGATACTCACACATGTACTAATATTTAATTCTACTACATAGTCCCAATTTCCCGTCAACACTGTATATAGGCAATGAAGAATGATCAACGGAGACTTTATTTTAAACAAAAATGGACTTAATCAGAAAATAGAAGAAAAATTGAAAAGAAAAACTTCATTCTAAAAGCATTTGCAAATATCAAAAAGGAAAATGAAAGCAATAGAGAAACCTATTATGTACATGGATAAATCACCAAAGGTGATTATGAGAAGTATATTTTGAGAATTTTACCATTGACATGGATCTCCTCCAGGTCTGCCTCCAATGTCTTAAGTCTGAAAGTTCCTGACCCAATTTTCTCATGAATTTGATATCATCCTAACCACAATTTCTGAATTTTGGTGTGTTTTCCTTTCTTCTCATTGGATTTGTCCCACTTAAGAACTAAATCACCTCCTTGAAAGTATTTATTTCCCACATAGGTCTTATCAATCTGTCTTTAGATTAGTTCCTAATGTTTCACTAATTTATTTTTAGATTTTTCTCTTTCTTCTTATAATTTTTCCTTTACTTGAGGTTCTGAGCTTGGATGCATCTTCCTCAAATTTTGTTGAAAAGGATTTGTTTGAGGCTTCATGGGGATTATATGCTGGATTATGTTTGTATCATATGTCCAAGCAAAGATGTCTTCGTATTACTTAAATAACTTTATGAATGCTTGTTTTTCAGTTGGGGAACAATTCTTTCCAAGGTTTATGTTTTCTGGTTTACTGCTTGTTCTAAGGTTTATTACTTCAAACTACATAGTTGAACTGTTTGTTTTGTAGTTTGTTACTTTCTTGAGCTTGTATTGAAGATCATAGAGTTTCTCAAGTCTCACCACATTTTTGGGGATGTTATTAATTTGAGTTACTTTGTCCCCCACTACTTGTCTTTTTGAGTCAGGAGAATCAAAATTATTTTCTTGATCATGTTGGCCTTCATCTATGACAAAATATTTGAAGTTGTCCTCAAGATGCAGAAAACGTATGATCTATTGGTCATCATCGAATACCCTACAGTTTGTTACATTGTCAGGAATTGAAATCCTGTACAATAATTCCACATACAAAATATCAGGCATTATCCATTCTGATGGAATTAATCTAGATGCAACATTAGATAATAAATATGCATCATAATTTGATGAATGAGGAACATGACTGATGTTAAATGCATCAAAGTTATTTATCAAATCCCATACCTCCTGCTTGTAATGTTTGAGGTGAATTGAAAGGAAACGGATGAAGTTTCTTACTTGTCTGATTACAATTTAGAAATCACCAAATACATTTATCTTCCTTGGTTTCATGTCTACTTCCCTTTTCAATCCTTGTAGTAGAGCTTCATATTCAACAATATTGTTTGTGTATTGGAACTCAAGTATGCATGAAATCATGATTTTATTTCCATTAGGGTCCTTTAGTATGTAACCAAAACTTGCACCTGCAAATTCAAGAGACTTGGATCCATCAAATAATAAAGTCCACATGTTAGGATCACCTTTAGATTTAGTTATGGACTCAGATTTTGTTTTATTTTATGAATTTATGGGGTTAGTAAAATTTACATGAAATTCTAACCTATCCCTAGATACTATGTTAGGCTTTACATCATGATTAAGTTCATTCGTATATACTATATTAAAGTGAGGCTCAACAATATGAGTGTAATGAAGGATTTCATATTGTGTGTTTGTTCCACATAAGAAGAGATTTTAGTAGTGTGATTCCCAAAGAAAGAATCATAAGAATAGTTCCCCAAGATTGAATGATTGAACATTATGGGTTCATTGGGGTCATTTAAATATGTTACCACATGCTTCATGTAACATTCCATGTCTAATCTAATTTGGTTGGGTTTTCCATTGTATGGGAGCCATAAATGTGACTAATCAATAGCAAAATACCCATTAAGCAAAGTATACCAATCTATGCTAAAAAACATTCAATAAGTATCAGGGATATCTACTACTATAATATCAATAGTTTGGTGTACTTTAGGATTGTATGATAGCATTATCAAGACATTCTTCAACTCTCCAATGACTTTCACCCTTGATCTATCTAACTAGATGATTTGGATACTAGATTCTTCAGGTTAGACATTGAGCTTTTCACAAAATTTAAGGGGCATTACATTTGAAGAAGCTCATGAATCGATCATCCAGTTAGGAAAATTTCTGTTGAATATTTCAAAGGTCAATAAGAAAGGAGGAGTGTTGTATTTTGAACTTTGTACAATCAGATATGCATTGACAACTGATTGTTTCTTCAGTGCTATCTTATTAGTGGTCCGACCTACTTTACCTCTTCCTTTATTTTCTCCCACATTAGCCTCTTTAGTGTTCTTAGAAGTAGTTTGCTATAGTTTTTTGATAAAATTGTATTGAATTTGAGGTAGCTTCATGAGTTCAAAGAAAAATATATTAGCCTTAGTTCTTTTTAAATCTTTTAAAAAATCATAATCCAACTTAGAAGGGAGAGTGGAAGAGGTAACCTGCTTGTCACTAGAGGGTGTCTTCTGGGTGTTAGATGTTGTCTTAGTAGTTTTGAAAGAAGGAGGTTTAGAAGATTAATCCTTTCTTTCACTCATGGTGGTTACTTTGTGATGGGACATATGGATCTCTTCCACATCTTCCTCTTCTTGTTCTCCCAATCCAAAAGAAATATCCCAAAAATAATTGAGTTCCTTTTCCTCTGTTTCATCAGTCTCTTGGGATTGATCTTGATATTGTTATTTCCCCCTCCTTTTCATCCTTAGATTCAATATGAGTATCATTCACCCAATATTTGAGGGCTTGGACAAAATATTCCATGTTTATGCCTTCTGAAGGAGGGGTTGTCTTACTGGTAGGAGGGGTGTTTTTTTCTTTTTTGAGTGTAAACCTGAAGAATTTATTGGGGTTTGAAGAGGATTCTCCACAATTATTTTTAAAATATATAAGCTCATTGGAAAGTTTCTTCACAATTATATGAATGGATTCTATATATGTGGAGTCTGAATCATTCTTTTCCTTAGGGGGCTTGGTCACAATGAGCTTGTTTTTGTTACCAATTTTATCTTTTGTAGCTTCAAATCGAGGGTTACCTTTCGGATTTAGCATGTCCTTTTCAATTTTAATGGATTCCTTAAAGGTATATTCCAAAGTATTATTATCATCCCTTTAAAAAACATCGCCATAGAAACAAGGAGAGTTGAAGTATAAAATTCAATCGATACATCTTCAACGGGATTGGAAGCTTGAGGAATTTTATTCATTAAAGTGGGAAACCTTTGAATGAAATCCTTAAATTTTTCTTTTGCATCCATTTTGATCCTAGAAATATATAGAACCAAAGTTGTTGGGGTCCTGTATTCACCAAAATTTTCAATGAAAGTGGTTTCAAAAACATTCTAGCTAGTCATTTAAGCTTGAGCTAAAGAAAAGTATCGGGTGGAAGCCTTGTTCTCAAATATATAAGGAAACAACCTATAGACGACATCCTCATGTTTTTTAGGATATTTTGGCATGTCATGCACTTCCCCAGGGACTGAGATAGGATTATGTACCAAAAATAGTTTGTTATTTTTTTGGTTTGCATTAACTCCAACCATTGGTTGAGGATTGAAAATGATTCCTTATCCTCCTTCTCCTTCTCCTTCCAACTCCTCTTCGTGTTCACCTCTTTGTGTCCTTGGTGGAGATTAAGGAGGAACGAGAGGTATACCTCCACCAGTCTAGAGAAAGTAATTTTTTAGTTCAAAATATGAGGGTTCCAAGACCCCTGATAAGATTTGTGATAGGTGATAATAGGGTGTCCAGACGATTGGGTTTGCCTCGTGGGAGAGGGGAATTTCAAGAGCTGGTTCCTCCCACGTAGGACTTATTTATCCCAAGGATACTGAAAAGTCAATAGGAAGTTTTCTAGTTTGTCTACTCCAGTGATGAGTTAATACACATTCACGAGTTTGTTGGATTATTCGTGCAAGTTCAACATCAGAGAATGTTTTATACATTGGCTATATAGGAAAAATTCGTTGGGTAGAGATCTAAGCAGGTATATTCATAGAGTACGACTGAGGAAATAGAATTTGCTTATGATCGGTTTGGTGAAAACCAACTTGTTGAGAAGTATTTATTAACATAATAGAACATGTAGGATTTTTCAATTTCTTAGAAGCCATTCAGTTCGATGGCCCCCCTTCTAGCGCCATTTCTATTGACGATTCCAGATGGCCTTTCAAGTAGGTAATGGATTACGATCAATGTCAGGTCCCAATTAGACCCACTCTCATTTGGAATAGTGTTTCTGACCAGTATGTTGGCTTGGTTTCCACTCTAAATATTATCAAATACGAATATGAGAATATAATTTTCTTAGACGAATTAAAATCTAAAATTAAATCTAACTAATGTTTCCTAAAGCTATTATAAATGCAGTTCTATACTATTCTAACCTATCCTAATCAGGAGTAGTTTAAAAAATTATATGATAACAATTAAAGAGATGTTGTTACTAACACAAGAAATACTTCATTTATGCAAGTAACAAGTTAATATAGAAACTAAATATGATACAATAACAAATAATTACAAATTATACCATTAACATTACTTCTATGCTCATAAGGAAATGTATGACACTACAAACATTAAGAACCAGGTGAAGAATGTCACATCCCAGTTTTAATCCACACGAATTATAATGTAATTGTATAAATATGAATCATACTAGTGAGCCAATGAGTTGGGGTAAAGAGCCCATATTGATTTAATGTGGTCGGGGGGAAAATGGTATATTATGTGCATTGAAATAATTAGTAAAAATAGTAATCGTTGGTTGTGATATGAAAAGGATGAAGAACGATGGGGGGGCTATGATTCCACAAGAGAGAGGGGTCCAAGGGGGGATTATTCATGGGTATTAATCCAACCCACATTCCTGAATTATTATCATTGTATATAACCTTCTAATTTTATGTGGAGTGTGTTGGAAGCCAATCATTTAACTCATGTAAGAGGGTGGGTGTGAGTGGTCACATCCCATAGTTATTGGAGAGCATGGGAATGAGTACAATCAACTTGGGGAAGACTGTAAGTCAGGTCAAGCAAGAAAAAAAGAGAGGAAATTTGTCTGGCCAAGGGTCCAATTCTTGGACAATCATGTTTTTGCATAGAGAGTATTTTTTACATGCAGATTTTGGGAAACAAAGGGAGAGAAGAGGATTGGGAAGAGTATCGACCATGGTATAATTGAAGGAAACCATTTTTTGGTTGTGTTTTATGTTGAGAAAGAGGCACGTGCACCTATAAATAGGGTTGGAAGCTTGTGGTGCGAATTCATGTTGAGGAAATGTCTCAAGAGCCTTGTGAAAGATGTTGTGAGAACTTCTTGGGTAGTTGAGAGTTCCTAGCCATGCAAGTGCACTAACGGCCCAAATAAATGAATGATTCAATGTTAAGCCCTAATATTGGCTCATTACCCCTTAATTGGGTCATATTAGATTAGTAATGTTATTTTATTTATGTCGGCTTTAGGCCATTAGTTGTAATTATACCTCCTAGTATCCTATATATACCAAGGAGACATTTTCATTTTGAATCATCTTGTACTTGAACATTTAAGTGGGGTAAAAGGAGGTTGCCCCCTCAAAGAGGATTATTATATGAAATTCTCTCTTTTTCAATGCATTGAGTACTTTTTATGATGATTTTCTATGCTATATTGATATTTGGTTCTTAACATATGGAATCAGAGCTCAAGGTCTTGGGGTTTCGCTGCTACATTTGAGACACCTTTTTTTTTTTTTTT
>ML789417.1:762441-787286 GCA_009831015.1 Picea engelmannii
TATTATTTTATTTATGTCGGCTTTAGGCCATTAGTTGTAATTATACCTCCTAGTCTCCTATATATACCAAGGAGACATTTTCATTTTGAATCATCTTGTACTTGAACATTTAAGTGGGGTAAAATGAGGTTGCCCCCTCAAAGGGGCTTATTATCTGGAATTCTCTCTTTTTCAAGGCGTTGAGTACTTTTTATGAGGATTTTCTATGCTATATTGATATTTGGTTCTTAACATTCAACCCGATGGACTGTGAGTAGTGAAGGGGGTACATTCCTTGGGTAGTGTAGGTTGTGGGGAAAAGAGGGAGATGGAGGATTGGAACCGTTGTGGGAATAGAACCTGAGTTTTGGGGATGTTGTATGTGGAGAGTGGAAAACTAGTGGGCCGGATCTCCTTATGGACTCATAGCCTCAAATTGGGGGGTGGTATTTTGTTGAGAGAAAATGAACAATAACACTTATGGTTGGGAGGTTCATCCTTCATATGTAGCTAGTTGGTTAATTATTAACATTTAAGTGTTTCTATTATGTTCTTGTGTTATTCCGTTGTGTAAATGGTTTATATGAATGTTGTGTGGTTGTTTTTTTCTTGAACAATTACATTCATGTTTAATATATGATGTTAGATGCATTTAGAACTGTGGTATCAATCAAATGGTTAAATCTGTGTGTGATATGTAGTTGGTAAGCTACAATAATTTATTTAGCAATAAATCTTAATAATTTAATGACTTTCTAGATGAAATGTTGCTCAGATGGGTGGTGGGTACGTTACAAAGTGGCATCAGAGCTACTGGTTCAACACCAACCTTGTATGGGCCAAGAACCAAAGATAATTGGTAAAATTTGTTGTTACTGTTCAACAACACAGATATTCCAAAAGAGTACGAACACCTTCAGTAACCACTCACACAACCAGATCAAAGATCAACACACCAATATTTTGACGTGGTAAAACCCCTACGGGGAAACGCCACGGCCCCAACCAATGCGACCACTTGGAGCAATTTATTAATGCAAAAGAAAAATATTATAGAGAGATTTTACAAGAGAGTTTATCACAACCGATCATCATCAAATGATCCTCCATGATCTTTAAATACATATCATGGACCAATCTGGTGTTAAGCCATGGATAAATGTATTCATTAAGATTGAGGAGAACATGAACCGTTAGATCACTCTATGTTAAGAACATTTCGTGACCATCAAATTTCCTAACTACAAATGCATACTAATGCATACTGAAGAAACACACTTTTCCCTAATGACACATTAGACCAAATAGATATTAACTAAATCCTAAGTGTCTAAATATCTTAACATACCCCCTTAAGAACAACTTGGGATAGGATTGAAGGATTTACAAAAGTGACACAATAGGAGAAAGAAGGAGGCATTAGAGCCTATCCCCCCTTAATGACAACTTCTTGAACTCCTAGCATAGATCAAACTTTGGAAAAATTCTCTTATGTAAGAGACTTTGTGGAAATGTCTACAACTTCATATTCTAGGGAAAAAGATAACTTCAATAACTCGATCATGAATGAGTTTTCTGATGAAGTGCATGTGTAGCTTAATGTTTTTGTTGCGCTAATGTTGAACTGGGTATTTGGAGAGCTTGATGACACTGTGATTGTGACACCAAAGGATAGTCAGATGTTGATGTTGGAATCCAAACCATGAAAGGATTTGTCGAAGCCACAAGGCTTCCTGACTTGCTTTTACCCTTGATCGATACTCTGCTTCTATTGAAGAAAGTGCAATAGCCTGTTGTTTCTTACAGACCCAAGTGAGAGGTCCTGAACCAAGGCTAAAAACATAACCTGCAGTAGAATTTTGATCATTAGGGTTGATGTCCCAATCTGAATCAATGAAACCAACCAATAAAGGAGTCCCCCTTGAACTGTAATGTATCTCGAACTGAATTGTACCCCAGACATAATGAAGTATCCTTTTAGCTGCTTTCTAATGGATTTCATGGGATGTTTTCATATACAAGGAAAAAAGGCCAACAACAAAGGAAAGATCAGGATGGGTATGAGTAAAGTATAAGAGGCTACCAACTAACTAACAGTACAAAGTGGCATCAACTTCGGGAGAAGTAAAGGTGGAAACAATATTGACTCTAGACTGGAAGGGAGAAGGGGCTGGTTTACAATATTCCATGTGGAAGCGATGAAGAAGGTCATAAGCATACTTAGACTGGGAAAGAAAAATTCCTTCATTGGTTTGCAAAACTTGGAGGCCAAGGAAATAGTGCAAAAACTCTAAGTTTTCCATTTCAAATTTCTTCTTAAGGCTGGGTTTCACATGGTTTAACAATTTTGAGTCACTACCAATAAGGATAAGGTCATCAACATAAAGAAAAAGGATTATGAGATGGCTTCCTACTTTCTTGGTATAAACATTAGGACCATAATGGCATCTAGAAAATCAGGTGTCAATAAGAAAGTTTTCCATTTTGGCATACCAAGCTCGAGGAGCTTGCTTGATACCATAAAGATATTTCTTAAGGAGAAAAACAAGGCTAGAGTCATTCTAGACATATCCCAGAGGTTGTTCCATGTAGATTTATTCTTGCAAATCCCCATGCAAAAAGGAGGATTTAACATCCATCTGATGGACCTCCCATTTATGTGAGGTAGCAAGGGAAAATACAAGGCGGATGGAATTCATTTTGGCTACGGGGACAAAGGTTTCATTATAGTCAATTAATTCAACTTTGGAAAATCCTTCGGAAACTAATCGAGCCTTGTGCCTTTCAACACTTCCATCAGATGCATACTTAGTTCTGTAGACCAATTTACATATTAAATTTTTTCTTCATTTTGGAAGAGGTACAAGATCCCAAGTATCATTTTCCATTAAAGAATGATACTCTTCATTCAATGTTGTATCCCAATTTGGATGACTTGATGCTTCTGCAAATGTCTTTGGATCATGAGTCTCTGAAACTTGATCCAAAAGAGAATAGGTTTGTTGGAACTATGAACGTGTTCGATGTTGATATGAAGGATCACCAACAAGATAACACATTCTCATGTTGAACGAACCCATTTAGGAAGCAATGGTTCTAGTGTTGGTTAAGTTTCAATGGAATCATATGGAGAAAGGTGAGCAGGCGGTGGTGGATTTTCATCCTCACTGTCATCATCTGAAGAATAAAACATAATAGGAACAAAAAAGGGCACAAACATCGAAGATGGCTCGCAGGCCGAAGAAGGCACAATCGTCGAATTATGCTCGCAGGACAAGAGAGTTTCATCAAATTTAATATCTCTTCTAATAATAATTTCATTATAATGTGGTTGAAGAAGTCTGTAACCTTTGACATCTTCAGAATAAACAACAAATATACACTTCTCACTTTTAGGCTACAATGCTTTCCTTTTCTCATCAGGAATGCAAGCCCATGTTATACTACCAAATACACAGAAGTGACTTACATCTGGTTTAATTTCAGTCCAAGCTTCTTCCAGTGTTATATTTTTAAGAGCCTTTGTGGGAGTGCGATTTACTATGTAATTTTCACATTTGATGGCTTCTACCCAATAATTTAGACTTAATCCCTTAGATTGGATCATACAATTATCCATTTATTTTAATGTGCAATTCTTTCTCTCATCAACAAAATTTTGTTGTGGTGTATATGGAACCGTGTGTTGCATTTGGATGCCCTGTGTAGTGCAGTAACTTGTACAATTATTATTCACATATTCACATCCATTATCTATTCTTAACCTTCGAATTTGATGTCCATATTGCTTTTCTACAAGGGCCTTGTAGGCCAGAAACTTGTCAAAAAATTATCTCTTAAGTTTTAAGAAGTAAACGCAAGTACATTTGGAAAAGTCATCAATGAAAGTTAAGAAATACTTGCACCCAGAAAAACAAGAAGTCACTATGAACAAGCTGCAAAGGGCCCAAGGTGTGCTAAGAGGCACGTTTTTCAAAATTGTCCCAATGATGTTTGCAGAGAACACAACCGACACAAACACCATCTCTACATGAAACAAGAGGAAGACCAATCACCATCTGTTGATAACATAGTTGCTTCAATGAGTGATAGTTTAGATGACCAAACTGCTCATGCCAAAATTTTCTCAAGTCATCGCTATGAGCAACAAAAAATGATGGAAAATATGATGAACCAAAGTTGTCAAACTTGTACAACTTGGTAATATCATCAACAATTCCAGTTGCAAGAACATGCTGAGGATCTTTGAGATCCTTTATTACAATCTGGTGAGGTTAAAACTCTATGGTTTTACCTTCACCTGAATGAGTGATTTCATATACTGATAGAAGGTTACAGGAAAGACTTGGAACACATAATACATCATTGAAATGACCATTGTCTACCTGAATTGTTCCAGATCCTACAACACTAAGATATCTATCATCACCAACAATATTTTATTGGTGTTACATTCATTTAAAGTAGAAAATATAGCTTTCTCCTTAGCCATACGATAAGATGATCCAGATTCATTAAGCCACTCATCATAAGAATAAGTAGAAGTTTCATTGAAGGAGAAACCATAAGAAAAAAGTGCATGTCCATGAGAAGAAGAAGAAGTAGAATCAATAATGATGTTGTGTTTATTCATCGCCGCTTCTAAAGTTGCCCTCTTCTTGAAACATTTGGACTCATCATGACCATATTTCCCACAAAAGTTGCAATGTCTCTCAATCTTCTTATTTTAGATTTTTCTCATTTGTCACCATTAGGAGCTGAAGCTCTCTGAGTGGGTTTGGGACCTTTGTTTTGCTTGTTGTTGTAGCGATGATGTTTCTTCTTGGGATTCTTGGGTTTATCTTTCTGCTGGGCTACTAAGGCTTTGTTGGAGGTACCTGCAGTGCTAATCACTCCAAGTTGTACAAGTTTATCTTGATCTCTAATCAAAGCATCACAAAAAGACTCAAGAGTGGAGTTTTGATAAGATTTCCCCAGATCCTCTCTCATGGCATAAAAGGTAGATACAAACACAAAATATGCACTAAGCTTAGAAAGAATAATATACATGCAACACTCTTCCTTCAGCTTTATGTTACACTCTTCACCTAAAATTCTAAGTGTTTTAAACTTAGATAGATAGTATTCAATGCAAGAAAAATCATTTGGACTTAAATTCAATGTTTGATTTTCTAACTGATGTGGTCAAATAATATTGTGTTTACCAAACACAGATTCAAAATTTTCCCAAGATTCACCAGGGTCGTCAATTTATTGAAGGTGGAACCTTAAATCATGAGAGATGGAAATTCTGATCAGTCCACATGCTTCGTCATTCTTATTATCCCACTTGACTTTATTTTCATCATCAATGGGTTCTTTTTCATTTCCCAAGGTAATCTGGTACAGACCTTTACTTCTTAATAAATCCTCCATATGATATTTCCATTGGAAGTAGTTGGTGCTAGTAAGCAAAAGACCACTAGAAGAATCCATATTAAATATGTAGATAATATGGAATTAAAAAATGAAACTGGTGATCTAGATGAAAAGATCTCAAAAAATTAGGCAGTTTAAGAAGAAAACGACACTGAAAATGGACTTCAGATGTGAAAGCTATGCCATTTTGAAAATAAAATATAAATGGTAACCAAATAGCCACATGGCAAGTAGAAGTTGGTCCATGTGGTGATGCCCCTCCAAATAACCTCACTTTTACAAATAAGTTTCTTTATGAAGTGACCCACTTTTATAAAAAGACGTGGGGACCACTTTTACAATGAAGTTATTTTATAAAAGAAAGTTGCATGCAAAATAAATAACTTTAAAATAAAATATTAAAGTTACTTATAGTGATTCACTTTTATACTTGAATTGAAATACACTTTACAATGGATGCATGAACTTTTTCAAAAAAAGCAACAAAAAAGAGACTTGAACTCAAGTCCTCTTACTTAACAAGACAAATTTTAACCAAGTGAGCTATAAAAACATATTGTATTGTTTAGAAGGAGGATTGTTGTTGTTGTTGTGGAAGACGACCTTAGAGAGCTTGCTCATAAAAAAAAAATTCACACAAGAATTTTTTTTTTCTTCTCGATGACAACAAGGGTTAGATCTCAGTTAGCTTACCTAGAAAATGCACCCTTTCCGATCTGTTTCTAATTTGTCGAGATCGCACAGGGAACAGGGAAAAGAGAATACATAGAACCAAAGGAGTAGCAACCTAGAAAATAAAAGCAGAAAATCGAAATAAAACTAAAATAATTTTCTGCAATTTTTTTAAAAAGGGCGTATTTAGGCTTTATACCTCCAGATCTGACTGAAATGACCGAATCTTGGGAAAAAAGAAACCTTTTCGAGTGAAATTGTTGGCACAGAAGGGAAAACCCATGGTTCAACACTCAATAGCACACCAACAAAACCCTAACTACCGTCCCTTTCGGCAACACCTGCGAAGCAGATGAACTCTCACCCGAGGTAGAGGCATGGGTGGTTGCAAGACTCAGGTGTTTGCAACCTTAGCTGGGACACAGATCTGTGATTATACTACTTACAACGCACTTAGCATCAGTCAACTATTAATATCCAACCCTTATTCTACTTCGCAGATAGTACAGAGCATCGCAATATTCACTTAGATCTACAGTATCTCAACACTTAGCAACAATAATACATCAGGTCCTGCAGATCAACACTAAGCACTCGCACATACATCATATCTAATAATCATATATATCTAAGAAGCACAAAGCATAAGTGAATATATCAAAAGCACATAGCATAAGCAGAGATAAACACAATGAATCAAAGAACAGAGTGTTACACACAGATTTACATGGTTCACCGCCACCCTGGGGCTACGTCCACCAACTCTTCTTCTTTATTAGTATCTTCAATCGTTATTTACAACACAGAGCACAAAAACCCTTCTTTGCAAAGGACAGATGATCTACGTAGCTCGCTAGATCCTTCTTCCTTACACTTCAGCAAGCTTCTTGTGATCATGCACAGAGCATTTACAATCCACTTCCGATCACACAGATCTAACTATTAGCACTAAGTCGTCTGCCATACATCACATAGATGCACTGCTACTTCTATCTAGCCTAAGAATCTATTTATAATTTACAAAAGTGGGCCTAAGCGTGGGTAAACCCATGGGCCAACATCCCTTTCCCATTACATTAACCCAAAAACCCTAATAGGATCCCAAAAGTGGACCGAGATGCTTCGCTTGGTGGTCCTTCTTTGACTAGCTGTCGCAGTTTTAAAATAGGTCAAAATGACCCAGGTTATCCCAAAACTTGGTCAAGGGCCAACAGGCCCCCAACACTCACCTGTGACTCATCCTGAGTCACTCTAGTCTGCACAATTCTATTTCGAAGGCCTCAATCTTGGCTCGAGCTGCTTCGACCTACTGCTTCACTGTGGCCTCCTGCTGGGTGAATTCTAGAATCACTATGTCGTTTACTGGTCCTTCCAGGCGCTGTTCTGTAGTGATGATGGATTGCTTAAGTTCTTCTCCCTGGCTTTCGATCTCAGCAAATAATATGCATGCCTTGTCTTGCACCGGTTGGATGCGCTGAGTGACTTCCATCACTTTGCTCTGGATCATGTGTATCTGCTGTTGAGCTGTGCGTTGTTCATGAGATCGTTGTATTCTATCCACTGCAGACAGAGCCTTCAGCTGTGTCTGTAATGTATCTGCATGTTGCTTTGCTTCCTGGAGCTGTGACTCCAACACCTGTAACTCCGGATTCTCTGTAAGGTTCTCTTAGATTTGGGCACTCTGGTTACTGAGCTGCTTGCACTTTGAGGCAAGAGCTTTCAATCGGTCAAATATGCTTCAAGCAGTTGCTTCTCACTGGTCTCTTATCTCTTGGGGGTCTCGGGTACAATGCGGAGTTCTAGATTAGCAACGCATTGCTGCATCTTCTGTATAACATCTTCAAGCTGGGACACCTTCTATGGAACTCTCTCTTCAGTTGGTACTTTGATAACGGTTACAGAGTGGAGTGCTCTGTCGACTAGTTCCTTTACTTCAAGCTACTCTATGAGAAACTGTTCCTTGCTTTGTTGTAACTTTTCTTTCTCTTTATCCCACTGTACTTGAAGAGTAAGTTTTTCTCTTTCGACAGCACTGCGTTTCTCGAAAAGTACTCCCTGTACCTTTGTGAGAGACTGGGTGGTTCGTGTTGTGTCTTCTTGAGCTTGTCGAAGGCAAGATTCGATCATGTCTGCAATTTGGTGAATTCAGGCTAGTTCGTCTTTGGGTTCTATAGTCCCTACTATCAGAGGCGTGGTGTGTACTACGCGACTGGAATGGAGTGCCTGCTGAACTACTTGGAGTTCAATCTCTATACGGTTATACATATTCTCCTGCTTCTCCTCCTGCTTCTCTACTATCTCCTTTGAAGCATCATTCACTGCTGCAATGATGAAATCAAAGTCATCCAATGTGAGTGCAGTTCTCATCTTGGTGACAGGGGTCCTAGGATTCTTTCGGGAGGATGCTTTCAGAGGTGAGACCTTCCTTTTCTTTGATGAGTCTTCTTCGTCCCTAGGCGGTGGTACTTTTCCTTTCTATTGTTCAATTTCTTCACCTTCTATCTCTTCTCCATCACCTCCTTCGTCTAGTGTGATAGAGGAAGTCCTTACATATGCACTGTCTACTTTGTGAACCTCTTCAGGCTTATTCATTTTTCTTGGTCCTGGTGTGTCCAGTACAGTCTCTGGGCTATCAACATTGGACAGCTCTATGGGGTTTGCTGGAATGAGAAGGTCCTCTAACCAATCCTTGGTGATCTCTTCAAGGTCTTCTTCATTCAACTTGTAATAAGACTACAACTATTTCTTATGTTCATCGACTCGCGCTTTTATATACATGAAGTGGCGATCCGTGTTGAACTTCATTAAGGGTCTGAATCTATGGATCATATTTGGGGTAATGCGAGGCGTAGCTTGGATGGCAGTCTTCAGCTGGTTGTAGTATACGTGGAAGATGACATTCGACTTCCATTGCTTGTTCATATCAGTCGAGTACCATAGGGTACTGAACCTCACAACCAAAGGTTCAAATGGCTCGGTCTCTAGGAAAGTGGCACCCTTCAGCATCTCCCATGCTATGAAAGCGATCAGTATGAGAAGCCAACTGAAATGGAACTCATACCCTTGGTCTTATGCTTCCTTGCAATCCAGTTCAAGCTGATTCACCAAGTACTTCGCCCAATTCATTTGAAGTCCTTCTGCGCACTTCCTTGCGAGATTGACTACGAATCTAGTTACTTGGGTGGGATGATTCTTGTGGACTAGATTGCCCTCGATCAACTGACAGGAAAGGTGCACTGTGCCACTCTAAATAGAGGCTACCTTGTAGCCTTGCGTGCCCTGCTCGAAATCACCATAGGTTTCTTTGATCTTCGCTGCTAGTGCTCTGTCGGTGGTCTTTCTAGGATAGAACTCATGTGGATTAGGTCCTTGCATGTTGAGTCCTGTGATCCAATTAATCAAGGTGGGATCCACCGTGACACGACAGTTCAACCATAAGTAGCCTCCATGATAGCAATATAGAAATAGATTTACGCACGCATTCACCTCCTAGTGTCTGCCAAAGTGCGGGATATTCATGACATTCAACAATGTTGACTGCACGAGGTTCTGGGTCCAAGACTGTGAGATGATATTCGAGTTCTTTCCCTTTGTCTTTGTTAGATACTTGTGTAGAGAGAGCATACTGTAGACTTTCCTGTCGCCAAGGTCGAAGTCTCTAAACTTCAACGATGCGAGCTTGTCCCGATTGACACGAACTACGTGCACCCCTTTTGGCAGGTATGCAATAACCATAGCATACTCTACTTCTTGAGGCACACTGTCACGGTTGATTTCACCATGCAGAGGGGGTAGGTAAGCAGGAAAAATGATCGGAATTAGTTTAGCATTCACCAAATCGCCTCTATGTTTAGTACGCTTTTCGTCGACCCGTCGAGACGATCCTGCTTGGGCAGTGGATGGAGAAGCTGCTACTCCTCTTGTCGATGATGTTTGGATTCCAGTGGAAATTCCTCTTTCCAACATGACTCTCTCAGTCATTAAATCAAGGAGGACTTCTGTGACAGACTCTTTGATTGCGGTGAGTTCGTCAGACATACGTGCACAAAATAAATAATGTTAATATTATGGTAGCTGCAGGAGGTATTTACCTCCATGTGTACACCTGAGGAGAATAAAAGACTCTGGAAAGCAAGAGAAAACCCTAATGAGTTGGCTAATAACTCTAGAAGTCTTGTCAGCTCAAGAAGATAATTAATATTAGGTTATTAGCCTCCAAGAGAAGAAGTTGGCCAGAAATAATAATAATATACTGAACAGACACATATCCAGAAGGAGAAGTTAGCCCCAAAAAATCTGGCAGAACCACTATAAATATAGGGCACCAGTTCTCATTTGACATATCTCAGAATTGCAGAGAGCAACTGATGCGCACTGCAGTTCCCAGTTTGGTGCGCACGTGTGGAGGAGAGCTGCAGGTGCAGCTGCTACAACAAAAAGTTTCAGTGTTAGCTTGGACTATCTCTTGGCTAGGGTTTGCACTATCTGATCAGCTATTGTTGGTGCGCTATCCTTGGAGGAAGATGTGCTACACCTTGTTTGGCTATCTAGCCTAAGGTTTGCTTCTGGAGTAATTCTCAGTCAAGGTTAAGGTGCTCGGAGGGTGGCTTTGGCCTATGGTTGGGTGACGAGGGTATTGTCAATGGTAAAACGAGCACACATTTTTCTATATTCTAACAGGTTATGGGCCCATGCCTCCTTCATTCAGTCTAAACACTAGAAGGAAACATAGCCACTAGGATATTGAGCTCGTTGAGGAACTGCCACTAGGGTTACTAGCAAAAGCAACTCCCAAGACATTTCCGCTAGGGTTACTAGCAGGAGCAGTTGAAGAAACCCTAATCCTCTCATTGAGGCACCTTAAGTGAAGAGATTGACCTAATCTCCGGAAAAATCAGTGCGCCCTAGCCTAGCACATCTCCTGATACTCTCAGCAAGCCAAGACGTGAAGTTTGAATTTATGGTCAAATCTAGGGTTTGAACAAGTTAAGCAAGCCATGACTAACTCTATAAAGTATGAGAACAAGTTAGATGGAGCCTCTAACTTCTTAGCATGGAAGACAAGGATTGACCTCATCCTTTCCAAGAATAAAGTGCTGGATATCATGAAAGGAAAGATCATGAAGCCAGAGTTTGAAGAAGGAAAAAAGAAGGAACCGCAGAACATTGCAGCTATGGAGAAGTTCAAAGATGTTGACATCAATGCCATGAGTATCATAGTGGATTCTATAAAATACCACTTGATACTCTACATCTCCCATCTTGACTCATCGAAGAAGATGTACGATGCCCTAACAAATCTTCTCTCAGTCAGAAACATTGGACAAGTTATGAGTATGAAGAATGAACTTCGTAACATGAAAATGAATGATGACGACAACATGACATCATACTTTGTAAGGATCTCTCAGTTAAGAGATCAACTACAAGCTATTCAAGAGATCACTTCAGAAAGGAATTGGTGAACATAGTACTCAATGGTCTTCCCAAGACATGGGATGCATTTGCCGCAAGCATGAACACAAGGAAGGAGTATCTGACATTTGAAGAACTTTGGACTTGCTATGCTCAAGAAGAATCAAGGATCAATGCAAAGGAGAAACCCCAAAAGAAGTACGGCGATCAAGCTTTCACAACAAGATTCAAGAACTTTAGGAACAAAAGGAAATTTGGTTCAAGGAGGAAGCCAAATAAGGAAAAAGACATTTCAGAAGTGCAATGCTTCAACTGTCGAAAGTATGGTCACTACAAGAATCATTGTCCCGAGCTGAAGAAAAGGATGGAGAAACATGAAGCATCGATTGTCGAAAAAAAGGAACCTACAAAGGAGGCTAAGCAAGATGGAAGAGACTTCTTCTTCTAAAAGGTAACAACACTCTTCTTATTTTTCTATACATATCTTGCTTGCATCGTCTCTGTACATATCTTGTATATCTATCTCTTGGAAAATAATGTGTTCCAAGAAGAACTATACCTATGGAAGAACAACAAGATGAAAATGGATATCATTAGATAATACACATTAAAGGATGAAATACAAATCATGTGGAAGCTATTGTAAGATAAGCCGAATCAATCATGAAAAGACTTAGAAGAAGCAAAGACAGAAAGAAGTCAGCAATCGAGAGGAAATTGGAAAAAGACTTATGACGTTCTGTAGAAAACAACAAGATGGAAGCATGGACTCTGTTAGACAAGAGAGCCAATTATATATTGCAGAAGAAAATAAGGATGCAGATGGAAGCGTGGACTCTGTTAGATGGAGGGAGCCAATTATATGCACTCTTACATAAAGAAAGGGTTAGGAGGGAGCTAATCCTATGATCCATTAAAGATGATGAAATATATATATCCATGGTAGCAGCCATGAAAGACAGTACATGTTCAGTTCAACCGCAAGAGAAGACTTCTTCAAAGAGAAGCCTTAAAGTATTCCTGGTTGTCCATCCAGATCCGTGATCCTATGATGAAATGAAGGAGTGGAATCTCTAGGGCATGGAATCTATAAGAAACTTCATGAACCCAAGAACTAAAGAAAAACATGAAGAAGAACATGAAGATTCCAAGAAATAAAGAGAAATCAGAACAACCAGTCATTGCATCAAGAATCACAAGATCACCAGCGTGATATGAACTCACTAAAATCAATCAAGCAGAAGAACTGAAAGTCGTGATAAAAGAAAAAGTGTATGGAAGACTTATGAATGAAAACATTGTGAGACCTAGAACTAGAGGTTATCGCAAATGGAGGGAGAAGACTATGATGATTACTTGTTCCAGTAAACCAGACTTATCTCTACATGAGTCATTATATCATTTGCAACATCCATGAGTTGGAGTTCTACATAAAATGAATACAAAGAACGTTCTCCAGAGAAATTGAATAAAGAGCGTATGAAGAGAAATCTCAAGAATTTGAAGCATACTAGAAAGAGACCCTTGTATGCAGATAGAAGAAGATAACTTGGTGGAAGAACCTCCAGTGCACAAGAGAAGCATGGTGAAGATTTCCTATAACATCAAGATGACTACTCATTAGATCAGATCTCATGATGACAAAAGAAGTGCCACATAGATATGTTCCAGTTTTCCAAATATGATATACTATATTGTTCATATCTACATGAAGCCTTCACATTGTTCCATACTAAAGTACATTTGAAATCAAGCATTACATTATCCATGATGAAGTCCAGAAAGGAGAAAATGATTTTCAAATACATATCTCCACAGATGAGAAGATAAGCAGGCATTTTGGTAAAAACTTCTATCTAAGATAAAAGAGTTTGCGTACTCAAGCTATAGCTCATGGAAACAACTTCCTTCTTATTGAAAGAGGAAGAAATGACTCTCCAAGTTAGGAGGGAGCACTAAAAACATTATTGAAGACATTCATCTTTAAAATTGAAAAATAGTCCATCTTGGACAGATGATTTCCTGTTCGGAAAGTGGATTGAGACTTCTGACGGACAATCACTTCTCATTGTGGTTAACATGGGAAGTAGTCTGATTGATGATGTATCATAGACAACGACTTCCCATTGTGGTTAACATGGGTAGTGGTCTAGGGCAGTCTCTCTTCTTGAGGGTTACTCAAGAAGACTGGCTCGCCTCGCCAGACAACGATTTCTCATTGTGGTTAACATGGGGAATGGTCCTCTTTGGAGGTTGATACAGGACAGTCTTTTCCTCTTGTGGGGAATGGCCAAGGGTGGGGAATGGTCCAGGCTCAACATTCCTTAGGGTTATACATTCTCTCTAGGGTGCACTTTGATTAGTGTAGGAAGAATGGTCCAAGTTTAGAAGACAAGACAATTACTCTTTCTTGCTTGAGAATAATAGTCTAGATATCTCATTATTCTACTTTGAGGAAAATATTTTTTCAGAGCTCACAAATGTGAGTGAAAGATTGGCCCAGATGATTCAGTTTATATCATAACATTGTTTCTATGCAAGTTTCTATCAGATGTTTGTTATGAAGACTATATGGCAGTAGATGTAGACTATTGTGGTGGATATGTTCCACTATTCGTGAGGCATATATTCTTTCAAAGCTCACAAATATGAGTGAAATATTGGCCCAGATAATTCAGTTTATATCATAACATTGTTTCTGTGCAGGTTGCTATCAGATGTTTGTTATGAAGACTTTATGACAGTAGATGAAGACTAATGTGGTGGATATGTTCCACTGTTCGTGACTATACGTTGATGATCAAGTACTTGTGTGTTACTTTGTGTGGTAGTGTACCACTGGATTGTAGTTATGTACTACTATTGGATAGACACAGTTGTGTTCTATTTTTATTCCAATTTCCTTGAAGACTATCAACAGTTTATTGGAGATCATCATCATCCAGACGAATGATGAACAAATATTTTCCAGATGGAAAACGGTTCAGAGAATTTACTCTTCTAGATTATAAGAATGGCTCTTATATCATTCTATGGTGTGAGTGACTTATCCAACATCATGTCTAATTACTCAGATGAAGTATGGTTTCAAGAGATGATGCAGTTGATGGTGATGGTGATGCTCATGATCTAGTCATGAGATAGTCTACACGACTATATTGATGCTACCGGGTAAATGGTATGTTTTTGTGCTCAGGACCATTACCTGTAATACCTCCCTAGCTAGGAGGGAGTGTTAATATTATGGTAGCTGTGGGAGGTATTTACCTCCATGTGTACACCTGATGAGAATAGAAGACTCTGGAAAGCAAGAGAAAACACTAATGAGTTGGCTAATTACCCTAGAAGTCTTGTCGGCTCAAGAAGATAATTAATATTAGGTTATTAGCTTCCAAGAGAAGAAGTCGACCAGAAATAATAATAATGTACTGAACAAACACATATCCAGAAGGAGAAGTCGGCCCCAACAAATTTGGCAGAACCACTATAAATACGGGGCGCCAGTTCTCATTTGACATATCTCAGAATTGCAGAGAGCAACTGATGTGCACTGCAGTTCCCAGTTTGGTGCGCACGTGTGGAGGAGAGCTGCAGGTGCAGCTGCTACAACAACAAGTTTTAGTGTTGGCTTGGACTATCTCTTGGCTAGGTTTTGGACTATCTGATCAACTATTGTTGGTGCGCTATCCTTGGAGGAAGATGCGCTACACCTTGTTTGGCTATCTAGCCTAGGGTTTGCTTCCGGAGTAATTCTCAGTCAAGGTTAAGGTGCTCGGAGGGTGGCTTCGGCCTATGGTTGGGTGACGAGGGTATCATCAATGGTAAAATGAGCACACATTCTTCTATATTCTAACAATTAATTGGGGTCACAATGATCTTGGGTACTGCACGGGAATGAATAACAAGGATGTGATGATCACTACAGACACTTGCTAGTCTGCGAGCTTCAATTTCTCAGTTGTCAAAAGTGTTCTTTGGGCCTGGCATGATGAGATAAATAGGTAATATCAACAACGGTCTTCTTGCAATGGGTATGAGGCCTCTGTTAACTCTATTCTATCCATTCTGGCATTGTCCAACGGTTTGGTGGTGATCCTTTAATGATTTTTTGTCCGTTTGGGGCGGAAGTCGAATGGGTATATCAGCTTCCAATGGCTATATTTATTTTCCATGGTGAAGTGACCCATGTCTCTGTTCTGATATCTTAGCGAAGCTCAAATTCTATGAAGTTTCTTTCTGCGATGTTCCATCTGGAATCTCCTGCAATTTCACCCTCTTCTTATTTAACTTTCTATCTTTCTTTCCAGTGAGCTTCGTCTTAGTAGTTCTTTTCCCATCCTGATTCCTACTTTCCTTGGATATAGTCACTTCGTGCCACTAAGGTTCTTTCTTAGGGTTTAGGTATAACATCTCTTCTTTTTCTGAGATAGAAACTTCAGTCTTCTGTGAGTCCTCTGGCGTTTTGATAACTTCGACGTTTGGGTTCCTAGTGTGATATGGCTTAGATCTATTCTCTTGTTCTTCAATCAATTGCACGATCCTTCTTGTCATGAAGTCTTTTAACTCTTGTCTCTGTTGTTCTAAAAAAAATTCGTCTTCCTTCTTTCTAGCTTGATCTCTTTCAATCCAAGGATTTCCAAGTAACATAATAAACGGGGCGTTGTCCTCAATGAATTTTATAATCTCAAAATCTTCCTCTGTCGAAGTTCCATTGGAATTCATAGATATATAAGTGAGCCTTCCACATAGGTTTACCAATTTTCCTCTGAATAACCCTATTCCTCTTAGATATAGAGTCATAGCAGGCCTCCCTATAGATTCCCAAGTTTTTTCTATCATAACATTCACCTGTGTTTCCTCATCCAAAACACAGTCAATGTTGAAGTCTCCTATTCTTACCTCGATGCATTCTTTTTCTTTAAATATCTCTGCTAATCTAACATGTCGGTGGCCATTCAAGGTGTCTTTCATCTGTAGTAACATATTCTCTTATTCTTTCTGGGGTTCTGTTATTTCTAGATCTTCTTTAGGGTTTTCTTCATGCAGATTCATTTTTTCAAGCTTAGAAATCATTCTAGGGAAATCCAATACTTCGTGATCTAGAGCTTTGCAACAAAGACAACTGGGTCCTCCACTAGGGAATTCTTTAGCTATATGTCCCGGTATTTTGCAACTATAACAGAGGGTTAATCCTCTTTTTCTTATAACTTATCCCCAACCTCTTCTGTACTTCGCACTGAGATCATAGGGGTCAATCTGCAATAAATTCTTTCTAGGATCCTGCATCCATTTGTTAGTCCAAACATTCTTTTTATGCATAGGTATAAGATATCTATCATTATACTTATCAGATCTATTCATATCAAACTTTCTTTCATCTAACAATGCCCTAGTTTTCAAGCTAGGACATAATCTACCAAGAATACCTAGATCCATGCTTTTAGAAACAAAAATTTATACTAGTATTACTTTTATAGAGCACAAAGCTTTCAGATCTAGAACTTTCTTACCTTGATCAGAGCACATGAATTACATATATTACCTCTTTCTTACAGATCTGACCTCTTTTCTTCAGATCTGACCTTTCTTTCTTTGCACAAAGCTACATAGGTCAAGCATGACACTGTGCGCTAGGGAAACAGATCTACGCACAGAGCTTAATTTGCACAAAGATTCTTCCTCTCTAGTTCCCAACAATCATATTTTCAGGTCCTGGCAACAAAACCATTTATTGGCACAGAAGGGCAGACCCAGGGTTCAATGCTCAAGAGTGCACCAACAAAACCCTAACTATTGGCCCTTCCGGCAACACCTGCGAAGCAGATGAACTCTCACCGGAGGTAGAGGCAAGGGTGGTTGCAAGACTCAGGTGTCTGTAACCTTAGCTAGGACATAGATCTATGATTATACTACTTACAATGCACTTAGCATCAGTCAACCATTAATATCCAACCCTTATTCTACTTCACAGATAACATAGAGCATCGCAAATTATCACTTAGATATACAATATCTCAGCACTTAGCAATAGTAATACATCAGGTCCTGCAGATCAGCACTAAACACTCACACATGCATAAGATCTAATAATCATATATATCTAAGAAGCATAAAGAATAAGTGAATATATCAAAAGCACATAGCATAAGCAGAGATAAACACAATGAATCAAAGCACATAGCGTTACACATAGATTTACGTGGTTCACCCCCACCCTGGGGCTACATCCACCAACTCTTCCTCTTTATTAGTATCTTCAATCGTCAGTTACAACACAAAGCATAAAAACCCTTCTTTGCAAAGGATAGAAGATCTACGCATCTCGCTAGATCCTTCTTCCTTACACTTCAGCACAAATCCTTTTACAACAATTTTCACTTAGCCTTGCAAGCTTCTTGTGATCATGCATAGAGCATTTACAATCCACTTCCGATCACACAGATCTAACTATTAGCACTAAGTTGTTTGTCATACATCACATATATGCACCGCTACTTCTATCTAGCCTAAGCATCTATTTATACATTACAAAAGTGGGCCTAAGCATGGGTAAACCCACGGTCCGACATCCCTTTCCCATTACGTTAACCCAAAAACCCTAATAGGGGCCCAAAAGTGGACCGAGATGCTTTGCTTGGCGGTCCTTATTTGACTAGATATCGCAGTTCCAAAATAGGTCAAAATGACCCAGGTTATCCCAAAACTTGGTCAAGGGCCAACATAAATAAAAAGCGTTCCTGAATGAAACAATCTCTATTGACGCAACATAACAATACTCTCAGCCCAAAAGTGTACATAAACGATAGAAACCATAAATGAGACAACTCGACTTCACGATATCGATATACAATGGGAATGGGTCTTCAAACATGATATGATACCATGTTTAACAACATATGTATTCCAACAAAGGACAAACACCTTCAATAACCATTCACACAACTAGATCAAAAATCAACACACCAATATTTTTACATGGTAAAACACCTACAAGGAAACATCCACGGCTCCAACCAACACGACCACTTGGAGCAATTTATTAATGCAAAAGAAAAAGATTACAAAGATATTTTACAAGAGAGTTTCTCAAAATCGATCATCGAAAAATGACCCTCCATTCTCTTTAAATAGAGATCATGGACCAATCGGGTGTTAATCCATGTATCAATGTTGTTGTTAATATCGAGGAGAATATGAATCGTTAGATCACATATATGAACTGTCAATATATGTCGGGAACATATATTGACCGTTAGATTTCCTAACTACAAATGCATACTAAATAAACACACTAATAAACATACTTTTACCTAACGACACATTAGACCAAGTAGATCTTAACTAAATTCTAAGTGTTTAAATATCCTAAGACTTACAGATTTTGGTCTGTGCAAATTTTAGGAAAACAAATAATTCATAGTGAAATCCCTAAATTCGTGAGAAAAATTCGAGTTTAAAAAGAATTAGGACTATTTAAGAAAGATTCAATGGAGTAAATATGCAAAGTTGCAGAGTTATATTCAACCCAAAACGTTGAAATTCGTGTTTTAATGGTCATTGTAGTGCTAGGCAGATTTCAATGAATCGATGGATGAGATCATGTTTGATCTCAAGATCAATGAATTAAATTCATTGAGATAAATTTAAAAATTTATAAGGTTTAAACCATTTAGAAGGTTGAGTATATTAGCGACCATGATTCATTTGCAGGGGTTGGGAAATGATATAGATCGATCGTCTATATTCGTTTTTGACTGATGGAAGGATGGAGTCGATTTCCGTTCAAGATCATATTGGCTTGGAGATCAACAATCCATATTTATAAGGGATTTTGGTCAAAATCTCTAGGTGTTGAAGTTTTCCAACAAAATTCACCAATGGTCGATGGTCGGATTGAAGAGATTGACGAAGAGTTGGGCTTGGCCAAAATAAGTCTCCGAAAATCGATGGCCAATGGTAGGGTGTTGACAGATTTGGACGAAGTTCGACAGATCAATAGTTGAGATCATTTTGAATGATGGATTGACGGTCCAAATTCATTGGGATTTTGGTCAAAAATTTCTTAGTGTTGAAGTTCATCAACAAGATTCCCCGATGGTCGATGGTCAAATCGATGAGTTTGATGAAGAGTTTGGTTTGGCTGAGAGAAATATTCGATTGTCGATGGTTGATGGTTTGGGATCAACATAATTTGGTGAAGGTTTTCATGCATCATAAGGGGATTGTCGATCACCGATGGCCGATGATCAAGGATTAGCAAAATTTGGTAGTAATTTTTATTCGACTAAGATAAATCTACGATCATCAAACGTCGATGATCGGGCGTTGGAAGATTTAGAGAGGTGTTTTGATTTCATCCAAGAGGAATGGTTGTTTTCCGATGAAGGAAAAGAGGATGATGACATGTCATGCCATGTCAACAAATTTTATGCCTTAGAATGACATGCCATGCCATGTCAACATCCACATGTCATGCCACATCAACATAGTTACAATGTCAACAAAGGAATGGTCGATCATCAATGGTCGGGGTTCGACAATATTTGTGGAAAGTAGTTGTCAAGGAAATTCTTCAATGGTCGATCACTGATGATAGGGGTGCGGAGAAATTTGTGGGAAACCTTTGGTTTTCAAAGATAAGTGGCCAATGGCCGATGGCCGATGATCGAGCATCGGGGAGATCGATGGGAAAGTTTGGTTTATAAAAATAAATCATTGATTGTTGATCTCCGATGGAGAGAAGTTCGACAACTCAGATTTAAAGGTTGTTACAATGATAAAACGAATCAAATTTCTAAGAATAATTTTTAGGATTTCGAAGGTCATGAACTTGTAGAGTTGTTTTGAGGCCCTGTTGACCCCTATATTTTCTTTTCCATATTACTTCTCCATACTTAGAAAAATTTATTTTTTTTCCTTTTGTAAAAGTATACCTTATCTTTTTCGTTACCATACTTAGTCATTTTTTTTCACTTCACCATGGGTTCGCAGGTTAGCATACTTTTCTTTGTAACTCCACCATCACCAAAACACCATTTCACTTCTGTGATCCCCAACTTGCATGACACTTAGAATTTTTCTCTTTTTATTCTTTTCTCACCATGGGTTCCTAGGTCCCTGAGTCTCTCATCTCCATTCATCCTACAAGCCCAACTGATAGTGATAAATAACCATTTTTTGAACCTTTTTCTTCCCACACAACACTTGTGTATTTTTCATTTTCTTCACATCAAACTCAAGGGTTGGCAAACCTGCGGGTTCACATCAACTTTTCTTTCATATCCACTCTCGCCATAACATGGTTTTTGTTTTGGTACATTTTCTCGAGATACATTTAATGTTGGTTCCATGGAAGATAATTGTTGTGCAAATCACGAAAAGGCCATTAGTAATCGTAGAAATCTTGAGGGATTTTCCTTCAATGTGCATTAAAATATCTTCATTGGGAAAAGATTAAGTCATTATTGTCTGGAAAAAATGCCTCATTTCTATGAATATCTTCTAAGTAATTACACAAATAGTCCACCAACTTCATGGTTGTAGGAAGGAAACAATTATGTGGGGATACATTGAACATTTTTGGATGGAATGATCAAAATTTCCAGTGGTTGATAGCCTATTGGTACTACTCTACATTGCCTCTCCTTCAAAGAAATGAAAATGTAGTATGGATATCAAGAATTTCTCTTGGTGCATGTGTGCTAGAAGTATTTTATTGTAAAGAAGTTGTCACCCGGTGCATTGATAAGTATATTCCAAACCAAAGAGCCATTAAACTCCAGGGAAAACCCCCTATTTCATTAGCACCAATCATTTTCAAGAAGATGTTGAAGTTACCAGAGCCAACTCTTATATTTAAAGGAGAAGAAGAGAGGGATTTTCTCAAGAAAATAAATAATGGACTTGACCTTCTGCAAGAATATCTTGAAGACCCTGTGGCGATGCTTGTTGCCATAACAAATATTCGGGTTAGTTCTTTGAAAAACCCTTATCGAAAAATTGCATGGATATTCACTAGATTTACTAGACAAGAAAATACGACAACCATCTATCGGTTGGATCTATACATTTTTCACTTTATAGTTCATGAAAAATCCATCTTCGAATGGGGAAAGCTTATCTCTATCGAAATTGCTTGCAAACTTTCAAATTTTAAGAAAGAAAATAATTTTCATGACTTCATATTTAATATTTGATATTACATACTGCTATATTTTCAAGGGATTAACAATTGGAAAGAGGATAGACTGCAAAATTGACCCTGTAACTGTCTGGTACCAAGCTCTTTGGAGACAAAAGACCCCTATTTATTTTTATGAAGCAAATAATGATTTTTTTACATTTTTCAAGAAATTTCTCTTTGGAGATAACACATCTAGGTTGTCTTCAGAGGCAACAACTTTTCTAAATAATAAGGGTACCCTAGAGAAGAGCGAAAATTATAATGTCATTAGAATCTTTTGCTCCCGAGAAAGTCATGATTTTCTCCCTTACTACATTTCAAATAAAATGTTTATCACTGAAGTTGCTAGGAAATATGGATTATGGCTTCAATTTTTTCATGAGAAGAGAAAAATAAAATTTATCCCATTGTCATGGAAGGTCGTAGAAATTGTATTAATAAACATAACTAGAATCGATAATTTCTCAACCCATTTCGATCATTTGAATTTGAAATGTGTAGAAAAAATCAAAGGGTTTGATCCAAGTCATATTTTTGTTGATGTAACACCCTAGTTTTAATACCTATGAACTAGAATGTATTATGTAAATGTGACATTAGGCTGGTGAGCTGATAAGTTGGAAAGAGGCCAGATTGCCTAGGAAATGTAATACTTCTATATACATATATTTATAAAATACATCGCTGGCTGCAAGACAGACAAGGACAAAATATATAGGGGGATATGCTTCCACGAGAGAGGGGGAATAAAGGGGATAAGTCTTTTTATTATATTTTATTTACCCATTTTGGTTTTAATTAAGAAAAGTGGTTACATGAGATTCTTGGGGAAGGTCATGTGGTTATTGGTTCTTGTAATTATATAAACTGTTCCCATGGGCTGTTTGGGGGTTGTTCCTTGTTCTTCATTCATTGTTAATAATTTCATCACTCACCTTTGTAACGTACCCAACCATTCACAAGTTGGGCATGCTACCTCAAAAAATCACTTCTAAACCAATTTTGAACTCTCGTAATAATTAATTCGAGAATAAGCATGAAATACTCACATGCATTAATAAAGATCCATACTACAACATAAAAGAGATAAACAACATGCCATGCACAACAAATAACCAACAGACATGAACATTATAAATACATATATTAGTCAATTAAATACACAACGCAAAATACATTGTACATAAAACACAAAGAGCACTTATCTTTGCAAGTAACCATTCACCAACTGGCTATAGACCAAGGACGTTCCTCCCAACCATACAAACCGTTGTTATTTTACTCACAACAACAGGTCACCCCCGAGCTAGGGATATGAATCCACAAGGACTTGTCCTAGTACAAATATAAAACACACAACAATTGGCTAACTAGCTCTCATGTTTCCCAACCACACAACAAATCTGAATTTCCAGCTCTCTTTCTCCCTCATCCCTCACAACACAAAGAAATGAACACTTTTCTCTGCCATACATTCCCTCATGTTATTCCATTTCTCCCCAGGGCTCTAGTGCTATTGGTCAGGAAATATCCCTCCTAGAAACTCCAAGGATTCTCAGTTGTGGACAACTCTTTTCGAACTGCCATCAATCTCATGCACAAAATCATCCCTTCCCTCATGGAATGATCAATAATCTATTACAACCATCTAGCAATGACTCTCCTCCTCCAACCATTCTTTTCCATGCTCCCCCTCAAGAGCACACGAATTCAACAAGAGTGAAATGAGGAATTTTAAAATGAAATAATTAACCAAGAGAAACCCCCAAACAACCCATGGGAAGGGTTTATATAATTACATGAAAACAAGAACCACATGTCATTCCTCCCAAGAAGCTCATGTAACCCCTTTTCTCCAAAACATCAATTATGGGTAAATAAAATATAATAAAAAGACTTAGCCCCTTAATCCCCCTCTCTCGTAAAATCATAGCTCCCTACATCTTTTGTCCTTGTTCGTCTTGCAACCAGTGGTGTATTTTATTAATGTACATGAAGTATTAAATTTCCTAGGCACTCTAGCCCCTTTTCAAGTTTACTGACTCACCAGCCTAAGTCAAAATTACATAATACATTCTAGTTCATAAGGGTTAAAACCGGGGTGTTACATCCCCCTCCCCTTATTTTGGCATTGTCCTCGATGCACAACACCATTCCAATGTTATTAACATTAATCCACACAAGAAACCCAACCAACTCTTATATACATAGGCACTCTAGCCTAAAATTAAACATGTATACATATGCATTTCAACCCAAAACATGTATAATGATCTTCATAATTAATATTTCTGGAAGCAGTTCCAACCAACAAGCTCTCCTTCCTTCTCAGCCTGCACAACCCAAATAAATGAACCCCTTTCTCCGACCTGCAATCCCTTGGGCTGTTCCACTTCTCTTCAGGGCTCCAGTGCACTCATCCAAGAAGTTTCAAAGTTGAATCTTCCAGAACTCCAGCTGCAACAAGCCCATTGGACTTTCTTCATTCCATGCCTTCATCATTGAGCTCGATTTCCTTCTGGTGTTATTTTTCACAATCTTCCAACTTCAATAGTTAGCATCTCATATGTATTATAAATATACAATCATCATGAGATATTGTTATAAAAATTTCAATCATAAAAATCAAATATGTTTTATACAGGAAAACAAAGTTACCAAGCATGAGCTTCCAACTCATAATTCATTTCTCTCTTGCAGTTGCAGGCATCAATATTTATTATGGCTTACAAAAATGGCATACCCAATACCATTATTCTTGTAATTTTCTCAACCTTGAATCAACCAAACCAATTGTTAGCATAATTGTTAAGTGCCTGAATAGATCTACCAATATAATCACCACAAATACTGAATACACAATAGATCCACAAAACAAGATATAAGAAACCACACTATATTATTACCAAACCCTTGAGGTAGGGAAACACCATACAATGGATCCTATTATGGAAGGAATCCTCTCCTGTTCACTTGTCTCTTCGAGGGGGCAACCTCCTAATGAGCTTCAGCTCCAAATACAATAATTCTCTTCCTGTCTCATTACATTGCTTGAACCCCTTTATATAGTGTTATCATCTCCTAAGAACATTCTAGAGGAGGAATCTTCTAGAAGTAGAACCTTCTAAGAAGTCCTCTTACATTTATTATATCTAACTACCATAGTGGGTCTTATTTA
>ML789417.1:788618-834717 GCA_009831015.1 Picea engelmannii
TCTTACATTTATTATATCTAACTACCATAGTGGGTCTTATTTAATAATATAGTGGACCTAGTCCACCTTACATTGAATGACCTCCACTATTATCACTATGGGCCCTCTAGGCCCCCCCCCACTACCTCTCTAGCTACCTTACAATAATCATGTAACAATTTGTAACTATTAATTTCTCAAATATGTTTATATAGAAAAATAAAATTTCTAGGCATGAATTTTTCTGCTCATAATGTTTGGCTTTTGCAGCTGTAGGTATCAATCTTCCTTTTGGGCTTACATCCCTGCCATATCCAATACCATCCTACCTACAATTTTCCTCAACCTTCACTCAACCAAACAAGTTGTCAATATCATGCATATGTATATTTTCATGGAAACAATTACAAAAATTCACAAAGTGATCTTAGAGTGGTTTACAACAACAATTCAATCACTTCCATTAATCCAACTATTAACTGGAATGAACCCATCATTATTTACACATGTATTATCAACCAATATTTTCTTTCTTCTATCCGCCAATATTTCTGTCACTCTGTTCCCTTGACAGAGCTTTTCTATAATTTATCATTATATAACTACTCGCACCTGCAACTTTCTTGTTGCATTATCTAACAACTCCTGAAGTGTTTTCAATTTCATGAATTAGCAATAATCACATCATTTCAACTGTTATCATAGTCATTTCTATTTTATATAATATATACATGCATTTACCAAAATGCATTCAATAATTCCTGTAATACCACTTATAACATTTTTAATAGCTCCAACAAGTGATCTCAGAATTGTAACAAACAACAATCCAATAACCTTCAACTAGTATTCATATTCAATATAATGCAACTATCCATCATTATGTATTTTCAGCACCACATGATTTTAATAATGCAACAATTAATTACTAATAAAATAACAATCGATGTCCCAATACCCATGGCCACATCTAAACAATGCATCCATGCATTGACTACATAATACCACATAACTATGTCATGCATTCCACCACGATGAGTTGGAAGGTCTGGCCAACACCTCAACACATCATCCACACACTCCTACTGCTTGCCTGACTATTTGGATACCTTCCTTTTCAACCCAAACACAACACCAATAATATAATTCTTAAGTGCTCTTTAGTGTTGGCAAAGAGGTTGCAGTCCAAACATCAGATATACAATAGATACCATTGAGCACTCACATAGTGCTATAGCCCTTCCATATCCAACCATATTATGGTCTCACACATGATTATCTATATGGATATTCATTGTTATAGAAGGATTATGTCTCATGAATTAACCCGATTATGATCCCATAACTAATCATAACAGAATATACGACTAACAATCTATCTAAATGCATTCTAGCATCAATAACAATTACATACTCTAGGCCTTTGGCCATTACATATCGATTTAAATCTTGAAAAAATAACTAAGGGAATATCTTACCTCAATTCCCTTCAACATAGAAGCAAAAAATGCGTTCCTGGATGGTTGTTATCAACATACTTGATGCTACCTAATCAACTAGTATTTGTAGAATCTCACAGACTTCCTCCTTCATCATTTTGATCACCATTCCTACCACCCTCATAGGTATTCACATAGATGGAAATCATAAGCAAGAACAACATTCACATCTTTAACCATGCTATATCATTTTTCCTGAATACATAATCCATCATTAGTCATACTCAATTTCCCTAACATCATCATTTCATAATAATAGACTATTCTAAGTTCACAAGCATGTTATATGCATATCCAAGCATGTGCATATGCACAATTACACATCCATATGCACCAAGGATTCACTGTGAGAATGCCTACTAATGCATATGCATTTTAACTTCATTGTATGCCTCATGCACTCTATTGGATTTTTGTTTCAATTCACTTATTTATTTATGTTGTAGCTGGTTGTCCTTGAATTCCTTCAGATCCTTTCTACCTTGTGTGCTCCCATTCTTCTCATCTGCACTATTGTTCCCCAGTCTGAATACTTTCCAACCAAGTTTCACTTAGCCATTATGCAATCCAACCAATGTACTCAATTTGCAACAACTCCTTTTGGGTAGTCATATCCAACTTTAATGCTACACGTACTTTTTCTTCTTAATTCATGAATAAATATATCATTATTCTCAAAATTATAACAATTCTATGTCATTCTTGTTGAAGGAAAATCTCCCTGTGGACAGGTAGATCTCCTCTTGAGAGCTAGACTCTTAACTCTTAAGACAGAAGAGGCTTATCATGGACACTGACTTCCTTTTAGATCTATATAAACTAATGTGTGAGGAGGAAGGAGAAAAAAAGTACCTTTTACCGGTGTTTGTCCTTGCACAGTCCAAGTTGAGCTCCAATCTTACACTCCTCAATAATCCCTGCAGACAAACAAAAGTACAAACAACTTCCTACTCTACTAAGATTAGTTCGAAATAGACCTATCTATTAGAGACAAATTCATGTGAGATCAAACATAGATTTGAAAGAAACAAGACAAGCATATTATATTAAAGAGAACAACAACAAAGAATGCTTACAGCCATAGATGTGAGTGTAGCAGCTTCATCAAGCCTTCCTCGTCCGAACCCTTGCTCAAACAATTCACACACTGAATGTTGATGTTCCGAAAGACACCTTCTTCATGAGATCATAGGTTGGATGCTTCACAATACTTTTTTCCCCATTTCACCATGAGAAGGCCTGTTTAAATAGGCTTGGAGAGGCCCAACTACTTGAGATATCTTTGGGGTAAGTTGAGGATTTTCCTCCTCCAGTTATGGATCTGCCCTAAGATCATGGCTTGACCAAGGATTCGAATCCAACTGCCTTCAGATATTGAGGGGATCTTTCCCTCATTCTTCTCAACAAACCAATTTTCCCCTAGAATAGGCAGCACTCCTCCAAAAGGGGCATCATAGCGTTATAACGTTCCCCAAGAGAAGGAAAGCAAGCGTTGGCATTATAACGCTCCCCCAGAAGGGTGGACAGAGTGTTATAATGCTCCCTGACAATGTATAGAGGAGCGCTCCTCCTTGAAACTCAATTTTTAGTGGTCCTTCCAATAGCAAGAGACTTGCATCTCTAGTAGACTGATTCCTCCTCTTCACAACTAATATTTGAGGTGTCCTAAGTGTCCCTGTCATGTTGTTGGAGGCATGACATAGGCAAGAAGGCAGTATGATGTCAGCAACACTTATACACTTGTGGTCAATATGCGACACTAATGATGACACTTGCGACACTTGCGAAGTGAGTAATTTTGAGGTGTAACAGATTGCCCCCCAAAGTGTGAAGTTAGAAGACGAGAACTGATAAATGAAATACTTTGCAGACTTTCAAGAAAGGGTGCGGGTTCAGAGAACTTGATAGAAGCTGCACACAACCATCAAACAAATGTTAAGACATGCTTCAAACCCAAGGCAAGCATACCTATGCTTGAGTGATAAATACTTTCAAGGTATGGCCGCCATAAATACACTGCGGATCCATAATTATATTGATAAAATGTATAGCCACTGATGATACACTATGGATCTATACTCCCATGACCTGAACTGATCGTAGCCACGAAGAATACACAGTGGATCCACGAGATGACAAGACATAGCCATGACCAATACAAAGTGGATCTATGTGATAGTATATGTGTCAATGTTCAAGAGAAACTCCGTTGCAACCTGGGCAAAGTACATATCAGAGTGATCACTCAACCCAGGGTCTTCTTTACCGATCCCGATGTAGTACGAATCTAACCATGCGAATAGATGTCCTTATTTCGAACATGGCAGAAACCACTTGATTACTGGTCAATGATGAAAATCGTTAACAAGCGCGAGGGAGATCACCATTGATGTCAAGGATGTCAATGATTCCCAAGGTACTCTAGTACATTCCAATGAATGTGAATGGATGAGATGAACTCAAACATCCGTGGAATCATCCGATCAGAGGTCAATGATGTAAACCCACTGTCGAACGTGAGGAGGCCTTCCGTTGAGGCATGCAGGTCCCAAAGTACTAACTAGTTTCTAAGTCTACTTCCTGGATAATGTGTTGAAGTCGACATGAATACACTCGTCGAAGGAGGGCCTTGATGTATCCCCCATCATTGACATGAAACAGAAACAGAGATGTAATTTGGTAGATCAAGTGAACATGGACTGACATGGGTATTGAGACAAGATATTTGTGATGGCTGACTCTCGAGGAGGATACTTCCCTTGAACACTGAGGCACAACAACAGAAACATGACACGGGCAAAAACACGATAATGTAGTGGATACTGTGACTTGCGTCTGGTGATCCAAAGGAGTAAGAAAAAATCAGAGGATTGGTTCAGTGCAGAGGTTCAGCGGATTAATATGTGCACAAAGACAAAGTGTCGTGTTCAAGGGTGATTCTAAGAGTTACTTGGTAATGTTCCCAAAAACTGCTTGGCTTGCTTCCTTCAATTTTTCACCCATCCAGATAGACGAGTACCTGATTTTAATTTAACGAGCTCGAGGAGGGTAACACATGCTCGATATAACTCACCTTCGGTAAGTCCCTCTTCCTTTGTTTAACGAACTGGAAGAAGTAAGGGTTCGATCCCATATGGGCCCTTCAATGTATGATGGTTTAACGAGTCCAAAGAAGGTAAACTCAAAGGTTTTTCATGATTATAGAGTCTGGAAAAACACTTAAAAAAGAACTCGCTCAGTTCCTTTTTCGTAAAGTAGTCTGACGAGACCGAAAAAGAGATAAATTATCACTCAACAGACGTTTTCTTCAAATACTTTAATGAGCGTGAAGAGAACAAGGTCGCTCAGAAATCTTTTCATGTTTAGAGAGTCTGAAAAGAACTTAAAGATGAATCCAATGTTGTCCTTTTTCGTAATGTTAGTCTTGCGAGGCCGAAAGGAAGGAAGATCACTCGACAATATTTTCATATTTAGAGAGTCTGAAAAGAGCTTAAAGGAGACTCCAGGGGGTTCCTTTTTCATGTATCCATACAGGTCCGAAAAAGAGATAAAAGTCTACCCGGATGCATTCTCATGTATTAACGAGCACGAGAAAGAACAACGACTAAGCTCGGTATGCCCCCAGCTTGAAAGCTAGTGGCTTAACTCTAGAATGATCATCAAAGGCTGGAGACATGTCCTCCAAGCTTCAATTCATTCACCGACTTTGAGTTTGTCACCAATTTCTCTAGTAGATGAGAAAAAGGAGAAGGGTCGATGAAAAGAAGGTTCAAGAGAGGTGATTGTTTCATTTTTTAATGAGATTGACATAGGAAAAGAACTGTGCTTAGGGACTTCATTTCATTTTTTAATGAGCTTGCCACAGAGAAGGGAAACTATGCTCGTAGCCTCTGCTTGATCATGGCTTCCAAGAGAATAACGCTCTGGAAGGATACCATGTCAAGGGATAAAACTCGGTCATGGCCTCCAGGAGATATTCGTTAGATGGAAGATAATTACTCGGGAAGGAACACATGTTGAGGGTCACGATAGGGGTAAGGAGATTAGGCTCCAATAACCCTATCGAAGAAAGCACCATGTGCACTACCAGATCCAAATCATCGGAAGTTGAAATCATGAGAGACGATGGAAAATCGTCATCAGGAGGGGAGATAGACTGTATATCTGCCCGAATTTCTTCACGAGGGGGAAGAAAAGAGGATCGGTGGTGGTTATTATCCCAAGGTAACTTGTCAATGTGAAGCATTTCCGGAATAGATGCATCAAAAGGAAAAGTTGGGGAAATGTAGTCGATTGCAGATGACAAGGAACTCAACCGTGATTGCATCGAGGAACTGTCGGGTGCCAACAGATGTTGGTTATCTGACAAGGGAGAAGCGGATTGGATAGAAACATATGATGTTTCAGCTGGACTAAGTGGCACGGTGTCACCTAGTGCATCGAATTCCAACGAACAAGATACAATCCAACGGTCAGATGATTCCAAAGATTGATAAGCCATGGTCGAAATCATATCGATGGTGGAAATATGATGTGTAGTCGATGGAAGTGGTGTAGGGAAGGTATCCATGAGGCTAGAATATTTTAGTAGGCCAACACCAACGCTTTCATACGTGATCTTGTGGTCTCCCAAGAAAGGAATATTGTTGGTAGCGGGAGCGCGAGCATCGGTCGTGTAGAAATCCAACTGATCAACAGTGACAATTTTGCCCTGATGAGGAAATTGGACACATTGAAAAACCGGCGAGGCAACGACAGTAATAGCATAAAACCAACTTCTTCCAAGTAACAATTTGTAATCGAGGGGAGCATCGACCACCTCGACATCAACAGTAATAGTTTTTCCACCCAATTGGATGGGAAAGGACTGTAAAAGCCCATGGGGATGAAAACCTCTCCCATCGAAGGCGCATAACATCGTTGGGGATTTTTTGAGTGCTGGTGATTTTAAACCTTTCCAACACGCCAAATACATGAAACAAGTCGAGGCTCCCTCATCCAGAATAGTTTGGTGTATTTGTTGGTTGTGAACAACAACATCAACTTGGAAAGCAAGTTGGTGGGAGAGTCGAGACGTATAATTGTCTAGGTTAAACATGATATGGTTGGACGACTCAGGATCAATAGCACCAATAATGGCCAAGAGTGTTCTACGTTGACTGGGGCAGTGTTGTAGAACTTCTAACGTAGACATAGCACATGGTGCTTGAGCCAAATCTTCAACAATGTTGTAGTTCTGGGTGGCACGTGAACTAGGATTAAAGGTAGCTTTGTGGATAGTGCTCTTAGGAGGGCATAAGATATAGTTGAACGAGGGTTTCTCAATCTGAAGTGGTCCAGACGGAGGATTAACCGATGGAAGAATTATAGAGGATGATGATGGATCCGGTAAAGTACCGGTATTGTTAATGTCTTTTCCTTTGTCAGGGTTACCTGGTGTGTCGTATGTCTTAGAGAAAGTGGTCAAATTGATCCCATTAAACATATAATATGTGCACTCGACGAGGCCTCATCATGAGGGTCGCTAGAACTGCCCCCAGGAGAGGGGGTTTGAGCAACCATGGATTGCTGCTGTGGAAAAGGTTGAGTAAGCATAGCGGGTAGTGACTTTCCCTGGAAAATTTTGGCCACTTCATTGTGAAGTGGATAGTCTCGAGTGTAGTGATCATCACCACAAATGATACACGAGAATTTAAGTTTCCATTGTGTTTGCTTTTCCGTAGCAAGTGTTTGAGCTTGATTTTTTGGTTGTTCATTGTTATTTTTTGATTTATTCTTTGTCTTCTTCTTACCTCTAAATTGTTGTGAAGGGGCAGATTGAATTGCATTCACCTCAGAGATATGATTTTGGGGAGAGGTAGAGGAGAGTGTGAGCGATTGGGAAGTAGATTGAGTTTTGATGGAATCGATAACACCATCCGCATGAGATGAGGATGACGTTTTAGACGGATCGGTATTAGCTCGAGTAGCATTCAGAAGAAAATCATACAAAGTACCAGATTGGGAATAAACCAAATCTAAATACTGAGCCCGAGTGATGGCTTGTTCCTCTGTGATCGCGCCACCCATAGCGACATCGCAAGCAATCGGGGGTAAAAATGATTTAGTAAACCATTATGTCAATAATATGTTAGGAATGATTGCCTTGATCATCCTTCGTCGTTGCCTCCACTCATGAATATGGTCAGAGATATGCACGGAGTTAGTTTGACGAAGGGAGGTCAAGAGTTCATTACCCGTCTCGTAGCGAATAGGCAGTTGAAAGTGCGTGAGGAAATACATGGCAAGGGAATTGAAATCACGAAAAGAAGCACGTGGTAGTTCAATATACCACTTTGCCACCGAGCCTGTAAGTATTCGCTAGAAAAGATGCAAACGTATAGAATCATCCATGAGGGAGTTTGATGAACACCACAAATGGAAAGTCATCACATGGTTGTTTGGATCTTCGCCAGATTTTCCATCAAATTTCGAATATGAGAAGGAAGTTTTGCTGGCATGACTAGCCAAACTGATGAATGAAAAATAGGATCATTAGTTAACCGAGACAAGTCTGGGAGATCCAGAGTCGCAAGGAAAGGTAGTTGTTGGTTAATTTGTGGATGATACTGGTGTGGCATAGGAACACCAGTAGGACCATAAACTGGGTTAGGTGGATAGTTGTAACTAGTAGGTCCTCCTACATACGGTTGTTGCTGGCTAGGATAAACAGGGTCGATGATGGATGAGAAACATTTTCATAACCCAGTGGGGTCTGAGCATTATAGGTCGGGTGATTTATTTGTCCATGAGGAGGATAAACATTTTTCCCTTGAGAATGGTAAGGAGTAGATCCTGGAGGTGGATATACATTATACCCATGAGGAGGATAAGACTCTGGTCCCGAAGAACTCCAGGTGGTGTTTGGGATGTCACCTAGATAAGATTGTCCATAAGATGTTCCGGAAGGAGCAGGATTTTGTACCCCTCCTAGTGGATTATGAGATGAGTGCCCCCCAACATGGGGTTGAATGAAAGTGCCTCCTGAAGATACTCCCCAGTATTGTGCAGGGTTTCCAACAAACGAAGGTTGCCCCCCTGCCAGCGGTGGATTAATGACTGGGGAATGACTAGCAAACAGAGGTTTCCCTCCAGGAGGAGCATGAAAAGGGGGTTGTCCCCCAGGAGGGGTAGGCCCTCCATGGAAAGGTAGTCCTCTATGAGGGAAAGGTTCGTTAGATGTTGGTTTCCCTCCAGCCGGTTGTGTTGGGCTAGCAGGGGTTTGCATTCTTGGCTAAAGAGATGTCCCAATAGGATCGTGTGGAACATGTGGAGCTATAGAGAAAAAGATTTTAGAAACGGGGGTAGAGATTGAAGTGCCTTGGAGATGAGTAGAGGTGATGAGTCTAGCATTAGGATGGACTTGTACTGGTGTAATAGTAGGGTTAATAACTTGATCGACTGGGTGATTCATGGTTTGACTGGATGGTCCTGTTTCACTAGGAGGGTCATGAGGATGAAAGGGTTGTTGAAAGGATTCGAAATGTTCATAGAGATCGCGTCCCAATGAAGTCCTCCATACAAAACGAGCAGGTGTTGGATTGGTATCTACTGCGGTGCTAGGAGTAACAAGAGTCCTATATTAATCACCAAAGATTGGTTCTGTGGATCCCATATATGTTTCGGTAAAAATCCTCTCCGGTAATCATGGGACCTCTTCGTCTATGACATTCCCAAGGGAGTCTAAATGAAATAAAAGTGGTTCTAGAGGGGTTACCGACACAGATGTAGTGGGATTTTCAACCGTAACCAAAGCGCCTTCTGAGTTATCTAACAGAGGAGTAATAACACTTCCAACGTCAGATTGATTTTCTACCTCTCTACGGTAGTTGTCTTCTGGAGGGTTAGGAGGTAAGGGTTGATAGCCTTCTGGAGGCAACCCTTGCATACTATGTGATCGGTGAAGATATTTATCGTCTACAGGCTCAATTGTGGAGAATAACAGAACACACTAAAAAACTAGGGCCAACTAACAAAAGAAACATCATACGCTAATAAAATCTAGGAATCAACCAAGAAAACCAAAACTTCTCTCGATGATCGTACTAGTTGGTGATGAAATCCAACATCGCGTGATCAGGTCGAGAAGGGGCTAGGATATGGAGGAATAGTTACAATGGTGACCTGCTTAACGGACTTTCACCTTGGTGAAAGCTTCCACACAGTAATTGTCGATTTACCCTCCAAGGAGCCCGAGTGAGTTTGACCAATGTCTATTCCAGGTATAGTGAGACTTCCCTTCACCGTCACCTTGTGTAAGTACCTAAAGATTATGGCAACTAAAGACACCAATTCGCAGTGAGTCCCTGGGTGGGTACAGTCGACAGTCTAATATGAAATGTATGGGCAGGATAACAAGTCCGAAATCAACCCGAGAGGTTCCCACATATAATCGTGGGTATACCTCCAAGTGACCCCCAATATACGATCCGACCACTACAAACAATTGAACCACGGAGGGATAATCTTTGTAATTGGCCCGAATGCGACCTCGTGCATAACCCCTGTGTGAGAGGGGGATCCTAGAAAACCAATACGACAATTGGATTTGACTCTCCCTAGCTGAGGATGCTAAGGTTTGTTTTGAAAATTTTGGAGAGTTGTACTCACAGCCTAATCCCATATGGGCCCTTCAATGTATGATGGTTTAACGAGTCCAAAGAAGGTAAACTCGAAGGTTTTTCATGATTATAGAGTCTGGAAAAACACTTAAAAAAGAACTCTCTCAGTTCCTTTTTCATAAAGTAGTCTGATGAGACCGAAAAAGAGATAAATTATCACTCAACAGATGTTTTCTTCAAATACTTTAATGAGCGTGAAGAGAACAAGGTCACTTAGAAATCTTTTCATGTTTAGAGAGTCTGAAAAGAACTTAAAGATGATTCCAATGTTGTCCTTTTTCGTAATGTTAGTCTTGCGAGGCCGAAAGGAAGGAAGATCACTCGACAATCTTTTCATATTTAGAGAGTCTGAAAAGAGCTTAAAGGAGACTCCAGGGGGTTCCTTTTTCATGTATCCATACAGGTCCGAAAAAGAGATAAAAGTCTACCCGGATGCATTCTCATGTATTAACGAGCACGAGAAAGAACAAAGACTAAGCTCGGTATGCCCCCAGCTTGAAAGCTAGTGGCTTAACTCCAGAATGATCATCGAAGGCTGGAGACATGTCCTCCAAGCTTCAATTCATTCACCGACTTTGAGTTTGTCACCAATTTCTCTAGTAGATGAGAAAAAGGAGAAGGGTGGATGAAAAGAAGGTTCAAGAGAGGTGACTGTTTCATTTTTTAATGAGCTTGACATAGGAAAAGAACTGTGCTTAGGGCCTTCATTTCATTTTTTAATGAGCTTGCCACAGAGAAGGGAAACTATGCTCGTAGCCTCTGCTTGATCATGGCTTCCAAGAGAATAACGCTCTGGAAGGATACCATGTCAAGGGATAAAACTTGGTCATGGCCTCCAGGAGATATTCGTTAGATGGAAGATAATTACTCAGGAAGGAACACATGTCGAGGGTCACGATAGGGGTAAGGAGATTAGGCTCCAATAACCCTATCGAAGAAAGCACCATGTGCACTACCAGATCCAAATCATCGAAAGTTGAAATCATGAGAGACGATATAAAATCGTCATCAGGAGGGGAGATAGACTGTATATCTGCCCGAATTTCTTCACGAGGGGGAAGAAAAGAGGATTGGTGGTGGTTATTATCCCAAGGTAACTTGTCAATGTGAAGCATTTCCAGAATAGATGCATCAAAAGGAAAAGTTGGGGAAATGTAGTTGATTGCAGACGACAAGGAACTCAACCGTGATTGCATCGAGGAACTGTCGGGTGCCAACAGATGTTGGTTATCTGACAAGGGAGAAGTAGATTGGATAGAAACATATGATGTTTCAGCTGGACTAAGTGGCACAGTGTCACCTAGTGCATCGAATTCCAACGAACAAGATACAATCCAAGGGTCAGATGATTCCAAAGATTGATAAGCCATGGTCGAAATCATATCGATGGTGGCAATATGATGTGTAGTCGATGGAAGTGGTGTAGGGAAGGTATCCATGAGGCTAGAATATTTTAGTAGGCCAACACCAACACTTTCATACGTGATCTTGTGGTCTCCCAAGAAAGGAATATTGTTGGTAGCGGGAGCGCGAGCATCGGTCGTGTAGAAATCCAACTGATCAACAGTGACAATTTTGCCCTGATGAGGAAATTGGACACATTGAAAAACCGGCGAGGCAACGACAGTAATAGCATAAAACCAACTTCTTCCAAGTAACAATTTGTAATCGAGGGGAGCATCGACCACCTCGACATCAACAGTAATAGTTTTTCCACCCAATTGGATGGGAAAGGACTGTAAAAGCCCATGGGGATGAAAACCTCTCCCATCGAAGGCGCATAACATCGTTGGGGATTTTTTGAGTGCTGGTGATTTTAAACCTTTCCAACACGCCAAATACATGAAACAAGTCGAGGCTCCCTCATCCAGAATAGTTTGGTGTATTTGTTGGTTGTGAACAACAACATCAACTTGGAAAGCAAGTTGGTGGGAGAGTCGAGACGTATAATTGTCTAGGTTAAACATGATATGGTTGGACGACTCAGGATCAATAGCACCAATAATGGCCAAGAGTGTTCTACGTTGACTGGGGCAGTGTTGTAGAACTTCTAACGTAGACATAGCACATGGTGCTTGAGCCAAATCTTCAACAATGTTGTAGTTCTGGGTGGCACGTGAACTAGGATTAAAGGTAGCTTTGTGGATAGTGCTCTTAGGAGGGCATAAGATATAGTTGAACGAGGGTTTCTCAATCTGAAGTGGTCCAGACGGAGGATTAACCGATGGAAGAATTATAGAGGATGATGATGGATCCGGTAAAGTACCGGTATTGTTAATGTCTTTTCCTTTGTCAGGGTTACCTGGTGTGTCGTATGTCTTAGAGAAAGTGGTCAAATTGATCCCATTAAACATATAATATGTGCACTCGACGAGGCCTCATCATGAGGGTCGCTAGAACTGCCCCCAGGAGAGGGGGTTTGAGCAACCATGGATTGCTGCTGTGGAAAAGGTTGAGTAAGCATAGCGGGTAGTGACTTTCCCTGGAAAATTTTGGCCACTTCATTGTGAAGTGGATAGTCTCGAGTGTAGTGATCATCACCACAAATGATACACGAGAATTTAAGTTTCCATTGTGTTTGCTTTTCCGTAGCAAGTGTTTGAGCTTGATTTTTTGGTTGTTCATTGTTATTTTTTGATTTATTCTTTGTCTTCTTCTTACCTCTAAATTGTTGTGAAGGGGCAGATTGAATTGCATTCACCTCAGAGATATGATTTTGGGGAGAGGTAGAGGAGAGTGTGAGCGATTGGGAAGTAGATTGAGTTTTGATGGAATCGATAACACCATCCGCATGAGATGAGGATGACGTTTTAGACGGATCGGTATTAGCTCGAGTAGCATTCAGAAGAAAATCATACAAAGTACCAGATTGGGAATAAACCAAATCTAAATACTGAGCCCGAGTGATGGCTTGTTCCTCTGTGATCGCACCACCCATAGCGACATCGCAAGCAATCAGGGGTAAAAATGATTTAGTAAACCATTATGTCAATAATATGTTAGGAATGATTGCCTTAATCATCCTTACGCTCCTCGATAAGCCCTGTAGACAAACAAAAAGTACAAACAACTTCCTACTCTACTGAGATTAGTTCGAAATAGACCTATATATTAAAGACAAATTCATGTGAGATCAAACACAAATTTGAAAGAAACAAGCCAATCATATTATATTAAAGAGAACAACAACGAAGAATGATTATAGCCATAGATGTGAGTGTTGTAGCTTCGTCAAGCCATCCTCGTCCGAACCCTTGCTCAAATAGTCCACACACTGAATGCTGATGTTCTGAAAGACACCTTCTTCATGAGATCATAGGTTGGATGCTTCACAATACTTTTTTCCCCATTTCACCATGAGAAGGCTTGTTTAAATAGGCTTGGAGAGGCCCAACTACTTGAGATATCTTCGAGGTAAGTTGAGGATTTTCCTCCTCCAGTTATGGATCTGCCCTAAGATCATGGCTTGACCAAGGATTCAAATCCAACTGCCTTCAGATATTGAGGGGATATTTCCCTCATTCTTCTCAACAAACCAATTTTCGCCTAGAATAGGTAGCACTCCCCCAAAAGGGGCATCCAAGCGTTATAGCACTCCCCAAGAGAAGGAAATCAAGCGATGGTGTTATAACGCTCCCCTAGAAGGGTGGACAGAGCGTTATAACACTCCCTAACAATGTATAGGGGAGTGCTCCTCCTTGAAACTCAATTTTTAGTGGTCCTTCCAATAGCAAGAGACTTGCATCTCTAGTAGACTGATTTATCCTCTTCACAACTAATATTTGAGGTGTCCTAAGTGTCCCTGTCATGTTGTTGGAGGCATGACATAGGCAAGAAGGCAGTATGATGTCAACAACACTTATACACTTGCGGTCAAGATGTGACACTTGCGACACTTGTGAAGTGAGTAATTTTGAGGTGTAACAATTCTTCTCTAAGTAATCTTTCCAATGATTATTCCCATTCCCTAATCCGATCTCTGAGCTGAAAGTTAGGGCTTCCTGAAAAAGTCACTTTAATCCTTTTTGTGAAAACATGATCTTGTAATGGAAATGGAATGGTTGTGTGCCAATCTGGTCAAATTATTCCACAACCCCTTCAAACTGGTACAAAATTCAAATTCTGCACAGGCGCTTCCTTCAATCCACTTTTCTTGTGACCGTGTCTCAAAACCACAAGCTTATCCACTCTAAGCGATGTTCCTTTAGTGATTTTATCTTTATTCTTCTACACAAGACCTCATTCAAAAGTGCCTGCATGCTTGTTAACTTCTAGGACCTTCGCACCTCTAATCAGCCCCTTTATCATGATACCGACGCTTGGAACCAAGTCCTCTAGACTTCGAACTTTGGCCTTCGACCATTCTCCCTTTTCGATATTCCAACTTTCTTGGAGTAAAATTTCATCGAGGTAGTTATATCATATCCATTAGTAGATCAGATGGTTGAGATTTAATCTCCCATGGGATGGACGATCCTGGCTTCTCTAACAACTTCAATGAAATCATCGAACACGACTTGACCTGGTGTTGAGACGAATGGTACATATTTATTTCGGGACTTCGATGCTCTAGGACTCCGGGATAACACAACTCTTGAGTCGTTCAAATTCCCCAAAGTGAAACCTATCGAAGTGATCATAAAGTGACGATGCCCGCTTATCGTCGGTTAACACCTCCCCTTACACTATCGTTCCACCAACTTAATCCAACGGTTATGACTTAATGATATGGACAGTCCTTATTCAGTTCAGGACTTTGACACTCTGGGACTCTGGGATATCACAACTCCCAATTTGTTCAACTCCCCAAGAGTTATACCTTCCAAAGTTGTCATAAAGTGTAGGCGATTGGTGGTTGTCAGTTAACATTCCTTCTTACTCTGTCCTCCCACTTCTTGATCGAATGGCTAGGAAGGATCCTACTAGATCTTGATCTACATTTTTCAGGGCTTCAAAACTCCGAGACTCCGGTATATTACAAATCTCCAGTTGTTCAACTCCCCCAGAGTTATACCTGCCGAAGTATGTACGCCCTCCTTCCACTACTTGATCGAACGATTGAGAAAAGTCTCGAAGGGATCTTTGATCGAAGGTCTACGTGAATTCGTTACTTCAACCTTTGACACTTTCACTAATAGTGATGTTGGACATTCCCGGAGGTTGTAATCCCAGAGATGACATGGCATGTTGATGTCACCTATGGTGACCTAGACCATAGTATGTGTGCCACATGTCACTCCAAAATGGACATGTTGGGGTCCAAAAGGCCATGAATTCATGTGACACATCTCCCCATATGGCACCCATGCCACGTGGCATAAGAGACATCATCCACCAAATAGATGGTCCATGTTCATCCACTCCAAATCTGACAGCCTGCGTAATGTCATGACTGCGTCTTTGCACTTCATGGCTTCGACACTTCGTGGCTTTTCGTAGTCTCTAGTAGTCGCCGTAGTAGTGAAGTTACAGAGTCCTAAAACTTCTCTATCCTTGTAATTTTGATATAACAACTGGCATTTCTACTAAATTCTTCCTTTGATATGACAGTTGGTGATATTTCGGGGCTTTGACACTCTGGGACTCCAAGATACTATGACTCTCGAGTAGTTCAATTTCCCCCGGAGTTATACCTGCCAAAGAGGTCATAAAGCAATTATGACTGCTTACTGTTAGTTAACATATCTACTTACTTTATCCTTCCACTAATGTTAGATCCGACGGTTAGCATTACTCCTGAAGTCCTTCCCTTGATCTAATGGCTGGCAAGATTTCGTGACTTTGGCCTTCAGGATTTCTAGGACTCAAACTTCTTTACATATGGAGGGTCAATGCTGGATGACCATAATAAATGACAGATATTTCACCCAAACTTCCTATCAGATCGGGCGGTCGGTGGGATTTCACAACTTCAACATTTCATGCTTCTTCCCCACCTCCCATAATCACCAAAGTGGTGAAATTTCAGAGTTTTCTATCTCATATTGGTTTCAATCAACGACTAATGATCGACCAGTTCGATCTGATGGTTCTTGTTTACTTGACTCTCGATCTAAGGATCTAGAGCTTCCTTGATTCAATGGTTGTGATCGCTCCTGAAATTCAAAAGGGAATAATCATGATTCCATGATCCTTTACAAGGATATTTGTCTGAACGACGCTCCGACTTCTGTGTGATTCCTGCAATGCTATCTCTCCTGAGCTTTCCTTTGACATTTCCAAAGGTATTAATGTTGCATGCTATGAAACCGTGCAACATAATACACTACCTCTCCTAAGATTTCGGTTTATATTGGATTCCTCTGCACCTCACACTACAATGAACATTTAAAAAAATAGGAACTTTCAACCTTCCAAGTCGAACTCGCCTCTGCAACTCTACAGATCGAACCCATTAAACTTCTCAAACAATCCTGAATTATTTCAACTCAAATTTTCCCATGAATTTGGGGATATTTCTCTCTGTTATTTCTGTTTTTCCCCAAATTCATACAGTTTGAAATCTGTGATAGCTAATTTCTCAAATTTGAACTCGTTTTGGCCCATACTAGTTCGATGTTTCAACCAGAATCTTTGATAACAATCCATAACATACCCAACCATTCACAGGCTGGGCACACTACCTCAAAAACTCACTTCTGAACCAATTTTGAACTCTGATAATAATTAATTCAAGAATAAGCATGAAATACTCACATGCATTAATCAAGATCCACGCTACAACATAACAAAGATAAACAATGTGCCATACACAACAAATAACCAGCAGACATGCACATTATAAATACATATCTCAGAGTTAATTAAATACACAGCGGAAAATACATTGTACAAAAAACACAGAGAGAAATTATCTTTGCAAGTAACCATTCACCAAATGGTTATAGACCAAGGACATTCCTCCTAACCATAGAAATTATTGTTCTTTTACTCACAATAACAGGTCACCCCTGATCCATGGCTATGAATCCACAAGGACAGGTCCTACGCAAAATCTAAAACACACAATAATTGGCTAACTAGCTCTCAGGTTTCCCAACCACACAACAAATCCAAATTTCCATCTCTTTTCCCCCTCATCTTGCACAACCCAAATAAATGAACACCTTTCTCTGCCATGCAGTCCCTCAGGTTGTTCCATTTCTCTCTAGGGCTCCAGTGCTACTGGTCAGGAACTCTCCCTGCTAGAAACTCCAAGGATTCTCAGTTGTGGATAGTTCTTTATGAACTGTCATCAATCTCATGCACAAAGGAATCCCTTCCCTCCTAGAATGATCAGTAATCTATTACAACCATATAGCAATGGTTCTCCTCCTCCAACCATTCGTTTCCATGCTCCCCCCCAAGAGCACACAAATTCAACAAGAGTGAAATGAGGAATTCTAAAATGAAATGATTAACCACTAGAAACCCCCAAACAACCCACGGGTAGGGTTTATATAATTACATGAAAGCAAGAACCACATGGACTTCCTCCCAAGAAGCTCATGTAACCCCTTTTCTCCAAAAAATCAATTATGGGTAAAAAAATATAATAAAAAGACTTAGCCCCTTAAGCCCCCTCCCTCGTGGAATCATAACCCCTTATCTCTTTTTTCCTTCTCCATATTGCAACCAACAGTGCATTTTATTAATGTATATGAATTATTACATTTCCTAGGCACTCTAGACCCTTTTCAACTTTACCGACTCATAATCCTAAGTCACAATTACATAATACATTCTAGTTAATAAGGGTTAAAACCAGGGTGTTACAACCTTCCTCATTCTTTCTCATTCGTGTGTTTTGGGTTGGAGCATGGAAACAATGGTTGGAGGAGGAGAGCCATTGTGAGATAGCTGTGAGGAGTTACTGATAATTCCAGGTGGGAATGGATGCTTGTGTGCATGAGATTGATGGCAGTTCTCAAGGAACTGTCACAACTAAGAATCCTTGGATTTTCTAGCGTGTATATTTCGTGACCAGTAGCACTGAATCCATGGAGAGAAATGAAACAAATTGAGCTACTGCATAGAAGATAAAGGGGTTCATTTCTTTGGGTTGTGTAGGCTGAAGGGGAAAGAGAGCTGGAAATTAGGATTGTTTCACACTTGGGAAAACTTGAGAGCTAATTAGCCAATTGTTGTGTGTTTTATATTTGGCCTAGGACCCATCCTTTGTGGATTCATAGCCCTGACTTGGGGGTCACATGCAGATGAGAATTGGAACAACAATGTCTATGGTTGGGAGAAACATCCTTGGTATGTAGCCAGTTGGTGATGGTTTAATTAAATATAAGTGCTCTCTGTGTTTTCTGCATAATTTATATTCCATTGTGTATATTTATCTCTGAGATGTATTTTCGTGTACATGATTTATGGTTATTGTTGTGCATGGCACGTTGTTCCTTCTTGGATGGTTGAGAATGAATATAGATTATTGCATGTGTATTTATTTCATTCTTTCATGATTGATTTCCAATCAATTGTTATCATATTTTGAAACTGGTTCAAGAAGTGCATTCTTGAGGTAGCATGCCTAGCCTGGGGTGGTTGGGTACATTACATATTGGTATCAAATATTTTGGTTGAAACACCAAACTAGTATGGGCCAAACCGAGTGTGAATTTGAGAAATGTGTTGTGGAGGACTTTGATTTGAGTGAAATTGGGGAAAAAACATAAAGATTAGAGAGAAAACTCCCAAATTCATGAGCAGATTAGAGTTTAAATAATTCAGACTGTCTAAGAAGTTTAACAAATTCGATTTGCAGAGTTGCAGAGCTAAATTCAACCTCGAAGGTCGAAAAAATCATATTTTAATGGTCGTTGTAGTGCAGGGAAAATTTTATAGAATTGACGGCCGAGATCGTGTTCGATCTTGAGATCAACGGACTAGATTCCTCCTTGAAAAATTTAAAAAATGATAAATTTTCGAAGTTCGACAAAGTTACTAGATTGACCACTAAGATTCATTTTGATGGTTTGGAAAATGAGGAAGATCGATGGTCCATGTTCATTTTCTTTCATTTGGGAATTCAAAGGAATCAACGGTCAAGATCAATTTGATTGGGAAATTCACAACCCAGATTCACCTGGGTTTTGGCCAAAAAATGCTAAGTGTTTAAATTTGTTAATAAAAATCTCTGATTGTTGATGGTCGATGGTCGGGGATCAAGAAGTTTTGGTGAAATGTTAAAATTCTCCAACATAAATATCTGATTGCCAACGAATGATGATCGAGGGTCGACATAATTTGGTGAAGGTTTTGATTCGCCATCATAAATCTCTGATCGTCGCTGACCGATGGTCGGGGGTCGAAAAAATTTGGTGAAGTTTTCAGTTCACCAAAAAATATCTTCGATTTTCGATGGCCGATGGTCGGGGGTCGTAAGAATTTGACAAATTTTTTTAGTTCACCAAAAAGCATCTTCGATCACCAAGAATCGATGGTTGGGGGTTGACAAGTTTGGCGAAGTGTTGAAATTTGATCGAATAATATCTAAGATCATCGATGGTCGATGATCGGGCATTGGAAAACTTCATGTGAAGTTTAGACTCTTCCAAGAGAAAATTATGATGGCCGATGGAAAGGGGTGATGATGTGTCATGCTACATCAACAAACATGTTTCATGCCACATCAGCCCAATTGATGCCTCAAGATGACATGTCATGCCATCTCAACGTCCATGTGTCATTCCGCATCAACATAGTTTCCACGCTAGCAAGGATATGGTCGATCGTCGATGGTCGAGGTTTGGTGAGATTTTTGAATAGTTTTGGTTTGTCGGGGAAGATCGTCGATGACCAATGGCCGATGTTCGAGCATTGTAGAGATTCGTGGGTGACTTTTGGTTACAGAGAAAAATGGTCGATGGTCAATGGTCGGGGATCAGGCGTCGGGGAGATCAGTGGGAAGGTTTGGTTCACAAAGGAAATCACTGATCCTCGACCCTCGATCGTTGATAGAGAGAAGATCAATGGTCTAGAATGATTCTGATTTGAGATCGACGATGTAAATCACACTTATGCAAAATTGTTCCACAGTTCATATTTTGGCCATAACTAGAGCATATTAATTCGGATGGAGATGAAATTTTGTATTTTTTCTGTAGAGAGGAGATCTAAAAACTTTCCAAAGAAGGTCATTTTCCATTTCTACTTGGAATTGTCTTAAATTGAAAAATAATGGTTTTTAAGGATCTGGGTCCAGATCATTGGTAGAGGTCTAGATTAAGATGAAACTCTTGGAGAGAGTCCAAAAAGAAGACACACAAATAACCCATGAAGGATTTGGGAATGAGTATAGTCGTTGGAAATATTATTTAGTGGAGAATAACTCAGAATTAATATAATTTGGATAATTATGATATAATTCTTCATGAATTGAGCAGAAAAAAGGACCTGTAGCATTAATTGACAATTTTTTTGATATGCATAATCCTAACAAAAATGGGTGCTTACACATTTTGTAGAATTAGAGGTATAATAGGATAAATTTAAGCATAGGATTGGATATCAGAGTCATGGAAGCATGACAAAACTTGTAGAAGTGGGTTGAGATAATAAAAATCTACAGGGCAAGTAATGAAAAATCGATAAAGAAATCAAGAAGAGTGAAACTAAAGAATTATTATTCAACTGTTATAGAATTTGAATGAATTGTTGATACAAAAAAAAGAATCCTCACATAGGACATGAAGCCAACAGGTGAATAATTTCATTAATGGGCTTAGAATGAAAATTTAAAATGCATAGCCTTGAAGGTAGAGATGTGTAGATAGTTGCAAAACATTGATGTGAAAGAGAACACATAACTTAGAAGGTGAGGTGTGAATCATCTTTATGTTTCAAGCATAGGAGTGGCTGAGAAGGATTTTCTAGCTATGAATTAGCTACCTTTTCTAAAATTACTTAGAACAAGAAAGACACTTATGATATCAGAGTTCATGGTGGAAGCAGGATACTAATGCAGAGAAATTTGAGATAGAATAATTGAGGCTATTTCACTTAAAAGTTCCAGTGAATGAAAATAAACTTCCATTGGGAATGTGTAACACCCCAAGTTTTGAACCCCCATTTTAAATAATGTATTGTTACAATGTTGAGAGGCCAGAGTGCCCAAACAATTATTAAGAGGCCAGTGTACCCAAGACATGTAATGTTTTTATCATTATTAATAATAAATACATGGTTGGCTGCTAGACGGACAAGGACTAGAGTTATAGGGGGATATGATTCCACAAGAGAGGGGGATTGAGGGGATAATTGTTTATTCCTATTCTAATTACCCCTTTTTGTCTAAGGGAAGGGATCAGTTACACGATCTTCTTGGGGAAGGCTAGGAGGTTCTTGATTTCCCAACGAAGTTACTTAAACCTGCCTTTGGTCTGATGGGGGGGTTGGTCGTTGGCTCGTTTTCTCCTTCACTTTTTCATTCACACCATTCTATCTCTCACACACTTTCATGCACGCACCTCCATGCACCCACTTACCCATTCATTGATCCATCCATCATCCGCGTTTTGGCTTTGGGAAAGGGAGCCAAAATGCTGAAGATTAGCCATGGGATAGTTGGTTGTAGTGGTCGCTGGTATGATCCATCCGTGACCTGAGGCCACATGTCTGAGATGCGTTGGCCTGTGTCCAACTTTTCTCACAGCTGCGAGTCCTAAGAGTTCCAGCATTTAGATTTTTGACCAGTTGCGCTGGAGCCCGAATTAAGGAGAAGGACTTCTTGAGGGATGGCATGGCAGAGAAGGGTGGTGGTCCATTCTCTCGGGTGGTGCAAGATGGGTAGAAGAGAGATGGGTAATTGGATTGTTGTGAGAGCTTGGGTGCTGTCTGGTTTTGGAAGCCAAGTAACACTCTAGAACCATCCTTGTGGATTCATAGCCCTGGCTCGGGGGTGACACTCCTGTTGAGATTTGGAATAATAGTGTCTACGGTTGGGTGGAACATCCTTGGTCTGCAGCCAGTTGGTGTCATATTTCATAAAGATAAGTGTTATCTATTATGGTTTCATTTACATGTATATGAATGTATTTCCGATATGTATATTTAATTATCGTTTAATTGAATCTTTAGACTATGCATGCTTGATAGATATTGTTGTGCATGTCGTTAAAGTATTTTATTTTATGAATATTTAAATTTTAAAAGGTATCTGTAAGAGAAAGAAGTCCAAGGGCGGGCTTGAAGGTAGAGTACCCCAGCCTGTGGGTGGCTAGGTATGTTGCAGTTTGGTATCAGAGCTTCTGGTTGAAACACTGGGCTGGTATGGGCTGGGTCTGTTGGTCAGAGTCTCGGGGTCGATATCAAACTCTGACCGTGGAGTTGAAAAGCTAAGGAGGAATGACATTGTAGAATATCCATGGGAGATAGAATGTCAGAGACCCGTGTAAGGAGTTCGAAGGATCGTGACCATCCCCTTTGAATTCAGGAGTGATCGCCACTGTAGGATCAGGAGAGATCCAAGATCGTTGGATTGGAGAGGACACACGTCAACCGATCGTGTGCTCCAGGTGAAATCACTCCGGGAAAGAGCAAGCGAGGAGAAGTTGAGAGTTGAAACTCCCAAAGCCCGGAGAGCTGGAGAGCCAAAGTAAACGTCGACTGTTGGATCATCCAAAGTAGATCCTGACCGTTGATCGCCAAGAGGTTACGTGTCAGCAGATTAGTAATTCCGGAGGAATCTGTTTGAGAGGTTTTCAGTTGAGATTTGAGACTCCCGAAGCCTGGAGAGCTGAAGAGCCAAAGTAAATGTTGACCGTCTGATCATCCGAGAGGATCTCATCCATTCATCTATAGAGAGCCACATGTCACCAGATCCATGGCTTCAGATAAAATCCAGTGGGGCTAGATAAGTTTTGAAATTTGAGATTTTCAAAGTCCAGAGACCCGAAGACATCACAACCATCAGATTAAGGAGGACACATGGTGCAGATCCTTGGACTCCGGGTGAAGACCCGAAGTGAATCTTAGTCGCCCAATCTAGGAGGACATGGCGACAGATTGGCCAATTCGGGAATGCGAAGTTCGAGAGAATTGGAAGTGTGCTACCATGGAAACTCCCAAAGTCCCAAAGCCCGAAGATCCAAAGTGATGGGGCACGATGACGCCACTAGGAGGTGATGTGGACCCGAAAATTTCCAAAGTGATGTGTCTTGCGGACGTCACCTGGGATGATGTGGACACATGGAATGTGTGCCATGTGTCAGTAAGTCTTGATCATTTCGAGTATTGAAAGGTCAAATATAACATGACACATGTCACCTGCTTGATTGGGCCACATGTCCACTTCCAGTATTTCACCACATGGCGACAGATCGTGTAGTTGGGAAACTGGGCAATCCAGAGGGGAAAGATATGAGAGGTTGCGTTGGGTTGAAAAATCCTGAAGTTCGAAGTACGTATCGACCATTGATTTTAGAAGACACACATCGAAGGATTGTCGACTTCAGGTGAAAGAACTCCGAGAGAAAGTGTAGGAGGAAAGTTTGAAACTTCCGAAGCCCGAAGAGCTGAAGTGATTCACAGCCGCTGATCTATGGGAGGACACCCGTTGGCAGATCATGAACTCCAGGTAAAAGAATTATGGGAGGAGGCAAGCGAGGAAAGTTGAGACTCCCGAAGCGCGGAGTCCCGAAGTGGATCTCGTTCATTGATCATGAAAGAGGACGAGGATCATTGATTCGGCCTTGGTTGAAAGTTCTGAAGTCCTGAAGCTCTGGACAAGTGATTTTTTAGCTAAGCGCAGGGTTATGGCCGTGGTCATATGCAGATTGAGAGTTGAGGGAAGGAGGGCTAAAGGAAGAATTGGTTGTCTTCGAGACAGAAAGGTGCTAAGGAAGGATTTAGCTGCGGTTTCTAGTCGTGGTCACCTGGGAAGGTGGTTTGATGGAAGCGCCTGTGTAGGATGAGTTATGTGTCGGCCGAGGATAACAAGACAATGTTATTTTTGGAGAATGGGGATATGATTTCCATGAAAAAAAGAGAGACTTGTAGCATGGTTTAACAATTTTGTTTATCATATGCATAATTCTAACAAAATGGTCACTTTCACATTTTGCAGAATTAAGGGTCTTAAGTATATCATCTCAGGATGTGTATTAAGGAAATGCAAGAAGTCAAGGGAGTCTCTAGTCATGATAAGGAGGTCGAAGGCCATAATACCAGAGTTGGTAATGCAGAGACAGATTCCAATGGATGCAAGGGAAAAGGAGAACATGAAACGTTAATAGAAACAGTAAGAATCCTGAAGATGGAAGTATAGAGCTACAAAGCAGACAATGAGAGACTGATGAGAGAGAAAAGTCAGATAAATGCTCGAGTGTTGCAGAGCTTAAATCAGTTGCAGAGACAAACAAAGAAGGGATCAAACTGAAGACGAGAGGAAGAAGGCAGGTGCCATGAAATAGGGAATGATCGTGGAAGAGATGGTTATTCCAGAAGTGCTAGCAAAGATCATGAACACCACTCACCTCCTTACTCAGAAATAAATTTTTATGCATCGGAAGATCCCGTAAGAAGTCCAGAGGTGTCTCCTTTCATACACCAAAGAAGGAAACAAGAGATATATATTTTTCAAGGAGAGCTGAGGAAGCTCAAGCCCCCTTCCTTTGATGGTGAAAGAGAAAGGGGAGATGATGTCGAAGCATGGTTGCTTGGAATCCGGAGATATTTTCAGTTGCATAACTATTTGTCCAACCTGGAAGAGAAGATTTCCACCTACCATTTACACGGGAAAGTTGCAATGTGGTGGGACCAACTGAAGCAAGTGGAGCACATTAATGAAAGTGGGATCACTTGGAAGTAGTTCAAGAAGTACTTCCAAAAGGAGTACCTCTCAGAGAATTTCTATGACAAGAAAATGTAGGAGTTCTTTGAACTTAGGTTGGGAAGCATGACTATGGCAGAGTATGAGAAGAAGTTCTTGGGATTGTTAAAGTATGTTAGGTTCATTAGTGATGAGAAAGTAAAAATACAAAGATTTCTGAGTGTACTGCCAGCCTTTTATAAGGAAAATATCAAATATGATGAACCCAAGACCTTGAATGAAGCTATCAGGAAGGATAAATACATGTATGAGCAAGGCCAGGGAAGAGAATCTCTGCAAAAATATTGGAAGGAAAAGAAAAATGCGAAGTCCGATTAAAGGAGGAAAGGATTCAAACCTCCCTTCAATAGGAATGAGCCTAATAGAAATCATCAAGATCAGTATGCTAAGGGGGATTTCAAGAAAGAAGATTCCTTGGGAAAAAGGGGAAGACCACCAATCCAATGTTGGGGATGCAAGGAAGATCATCTGTACAAGGATTTCCCACACATAAAGGACAGAGTAAAGACTTTGCACAACATTCAAGAGGCTACAACAGTCGAAGATATGGGATGAATCTATACAGCTTTAGATGATTGACAAGTAGAGTATCAGTCCAATGTGATCGAGGTGGAAGGTAAGATCATAAATAAACCTGTTTCTATTTTGATTGATTCAGGAGAAATTCATTGCTACATTGATCCTAAGATAGTGGATAGATTGCATTTGGAGAGAATTAAACTTGAAAAAACAAGTTTGGTTCAATTAGCCACTGGGACCAAAAGAAGAATCCATGATATGGTCAGAAGTTGTTCCATAAGTCTTAATGGCGTGAATACTAGTATTGATCTAAATATCATACCATTGGGGTCTTATGATATTATGATTGGAGTGGATTGGTTGGACAAGCATCATGTTGTCCTAGATTGTCATAACAAGACATTTACATGTCTTGATGGAAATGGAGAATAGAGCACTATGAATGGAGTTCCAAGACCCATCTTTATAAGGGAGATTTCAGACTTATAGCTAAAAATATGTTTTAGGAAAGGATGTCAATTGTATGCAGCTCATGTGGAAGAGTCGGCTAATACAAAAGGGCCAATCCTTGAATATTTCTTGGTACTATAGGAATTCGAAGATGTATTCCAAGAAATACCCAGATTGCCACTAAGAAGGGAGATAGATTTCTCAATTGATTTAGTGCTAGGAGCTGCCCTGGTGTCAAAAACACCTTACATAATGAGCACACCAGAGTTAAAATAATTACAAATGTAGTTGGAGGAATTGTTGAAGAAAGGGTACATACGTCCAAGTGTTTCACCTTGGGGAGCACCAATAAATTTTTGTCAAAAAGAAGGATGGAACCTTGAGGCTGTGTATTGACTTCCGATAGCTAAACAAGTACACTATAAAGAACAAGTATCCTCTACCCCGAATTGATGACCTCTTTGATCAGATAAGAGGAGAATATATATTCTCAAAGATTGACCCGAGGGCAGGATACCATAAGGTAAGAATCAAGGAAGAAGACATTCATAAGACAACCTTTAGGACCATGTATGGGCATTATGAATTTGTAGTGGTGCCTTTTGGACTGACCAATGCACCAGTTGTCTTCATGTTCTTAATGAATGGCATATTCAAGAATTATTTGGATAAGTTTGTCATAGTATTCCTGGATGACATACTTATCTATTGTAAGTTTGAAGAGGAGCATGAACATCACTTAAGACTGGTGTTGTAAGTACTGAGAGAACATTAGTTGTATGCCAAGTTGAGTAAGTATTCTTTTTATCAAAATAAGATCCATTACTTGGGACACATTATTTTAGAGTAGGGCATAGCAATAGATCCATAGAATATCTAAGCCATTAGAGGATGGCCAACACCCATAAATGTGTCAAACGTCAGATCTTTTATGGGATTAGTTGGCTACTACGGAAGGTTCATAGTAGGGTTCTCTAAGATTTCTCATCCCGTCACTTCTTTGCAAAAGAAGGGAACTAAATTTGAATGGACACTCAAGTGTGAAAATAATTTTAATCTGTTGAAGGAATTACTTACTAGTGCACCTGTGTTAAAGATTGTTGACCCAAATGAAAGTTTTTTGGTATGTACAGACGCATGTAAGGAAGGACTTGGGGGAGTCCTCACACAAAATGGATATGTCATTGGATATGAGTCCATAAAGCTTAAGGAACATGAAAGGAACTATGCCACCCAAGACTTAGAACTTGTTCCCATTGTTCATGCCTTGAGGATGTGGAGGGATTATCTCATGGGGAAGAAATTTGAATTAAGGACAGACCACATTGGCCCGAAGTATCTTTTTTAACAACCGACCTTGAATGTTAGGAAAACAAGATGGCTGGAATTTCTAAGTGAATATGACTTCGATATCAAGCATATCAAGGGAAAGGAGAGTAAATTTTCCGATGCACTTAGTAGAAGAGTGAATCTCATGCATGCTATTGTTGTCAGTATGCATCAATCAAACTTGAAGAGCATAATTTTAAATGGTCTTGTTACAGACCAACATTACCTACAAGTAAAGGAAAATTTATAGCAAGGAGATGTACAACCGAAAATAAAGGAGTATGAAATAAAGGAAGATGGATTACTCATGCATAAAAATAGAATCTATGTTCCTAGTTTTGGAGAACTGAGGAATTTTGTACTGAAGGAAATGCATGATGTTCCTTATTCTGGACATCTTGATTACCAGAAAATAATTACAGCAGTAAGAATCCAATTATTTTGGCCTGGAATGAAGAAGGATGTTGCTGATTACATCGCTCGATGTATGGAATTTCAGAAGGTAAAGGCTGAGCATAGGCACCCAACGGGTTTGTTGCAACCATTTCCAATTCCAAAGAAGAAATGGGAAGTGATCACCATGGATTTCATCACATGATTACCAAGAATGAATAAGAAACATGATTTGATCATGGTGGTGGTTGAAAAATTAACAAAGGCCACTCATTTTGTGCCTGTGAAGACAACGAATACAACGGATAATATTGCAGAAATTTTCATGAAGGAAATTGATAGGTTGCATGGGATACCTAGGAAAATTGTCTCGGACAGAGATACAAATTTTACCTCCAATTTATGGAGGGGATTGTTTAAAGGATTTGGCACAAATCTAAACTTTAGCACAACATATCATCCCTAGACAGATGGGAAAATAGAGAGAGTCAATCGAATAATTGAAGACATGCTAAGAATGTATGTGATGGATAAGCCATCTAAGTGGGGAGATTACTTACACTTGGTTGAGTTTGCATATAATAATGGGTATCAAGATTCATTGAGAATGAGCCCATTTGAAGCCTTGTACAGTAGGAAATACAATACTCCAGTAAGCTAGGACAACCCAGCAGATAGAGTGGTACTTGGGCTAGAGTTGCTTAAGGACATGGAAGACCAGGTGGTCAAGATCAAGCATAATTTGAAGGAAGCTCAGGATAGATAGAAAGTTTATGCAAACAAGAACCAGATAGCTAGAGAGTTTAAAGTAGGGGAGCATGTACTTTTGAAAGTGAAGCCCAAGAAAATTTCTTTGAAATTGGGTAGTTGTACGAAGCTGGAAACCATATTCTGTGGTCCATTTGAAATATTGGACAAATAGGGCCAGTTGCATACATGATTGCATTACCTACTTCCATGAATGTGCATAATGTATTTCATGTCTCTTTACTAAATAAATATGTACATGATCCTAACCATGTTATTGATTGGCATCTGATTCAGGTAGAGACAGAGGGAGATTTTCAGGTTCAGGCAGTGCAAGTATTGGACAGAAAAGTCAAAATGCTCCGGAATCGAGTTATAGAGCTGGTAAAAGTTCAGTGGACCTGCTATGGTCCTGAAGATGCTACCTGGGAGCATGAAGATTCCATGCGGGCAGAGTACCCACAACTTTTTGAATATATTTGAGATTTTGATCTCTATTTTTGTATATGCACTGAGGATAGTGCCAAAATAACATGGAGGGGATGTAACACCCTAGGTTTTGAACCCCCATTTAAAATAATGTATTGTTACAATGTTGAGAGGCCAGAGTGCCCAAACAATTATTAAGAGGCCAGTGTGCCCAAGACATGTAATGTTTTTATCATTATTAATAATAAATACATGGTTGGCTACTAGACGGACAAGGACTAGAGTTATAGGGGGCTATGATTCCACAAGAGAGGGGGATTGAGGGGATAAGTGTTTACTCCTATTCTAATTACCCATTTTTGTTTAAGGGAGGGGATCGATTACGTGAGCTTCTTGGGGAAGGCCAGGAGGTTCTTGATTTCCCCACTAATTTACTTAAACCTGCCTTTGGTCTAATGGGGGGATTGGTCATTGGCTCGTTTTCTCCTTCAATTTTTCATTCACACCATTCTATCCCTCACGCACTTTCATGCACACACATCCATGCACCCACTTTCCCTTTCATTGATCCATCCATCAGCTGCGTCTCGACTCGGGGAAAGGGAGCCGAACTGCTGAAGATTATATACGAGATAGTTGGTTGTAGTGGTCGTTGGTGTGATCCATCTGTGACCCGAGGCCGCATGTATGAGATGCGTTGGCATGTGTCCAGTGTTTCTCACAGCTGTGAGTCCTGAGAGTTCCAACATTGAGATTTTGGACCAGTTGCACTGGAGCCCAAATTAAGTAGAAGGACTGCCTGAGGGACTGCATGGCAGAGAAGGGTGGAGGTCCATTCTATCGGGTGGTGCAAGCTGGTTAGAAGAGAGATGGGTACTTGGATTGCTGTGAGAACTAGGAAGCCTATGTGATCTTGGGTGCTAACTGGTTTGGGAAGCCAAGTAACACTCTGGAACCGTCCTTCTGAATTCATGGCTCTGGTTCGGGGGTGACACTCCTGTTGAGATTTGGAACATTGTTGTTTACGGTTGGGTGGAAATTCAATGGTCTGCAACCAGTTGGTGTCATGTTTCCTAAAGATAAGTTCTCTTTGTTATGGTTTCATTTACATGTATATGAATGTATTTCCGTTGTGTATATTTAATTATCATTTAATTGAATCTTTAGACTATGCATGCTTGTTGGATATTGTTGTGCATGTCGTTAAAGTCTTTTCTTTTATGCATCCTTAAATTTTAAAAGGTATCTATAAGAGAAAGAAGTCCAAGGGAGGGCTTGAAGGTAGCATACCCCAACTTGTGGGTGGTTGGGTATGTTACATAATGGTCTTGAGTGAGAAAGGTGGTAATTGTTAAATGAAGTAATCTAATGGAAAAATTGAAGTAATAGAAAGGATGCAAAATGATTATAGGTAAGTTGATTCAATGTTGTGAGATACCTCATTCCAAGGTGTTGTAGTGTTTCGTAAAGGTAAAGTTTGGGTATGAATACCTAAGAGAATTTGTTGCAAATATAACACATTGGTTGGATTGTAGAATGGCCAAGTAGAACTTGGATGGAAAGTGTTTAGACCAGGGAACAATAATGCATATGAGAAGAATGGGAGAACATAAGGCAACAAGGATCTGAATAAATTCAAGGACAACCAACTACAACATAAATAAATAAATAATTAATAAGTGAACTGAAACAGATATGCAATAGAGTGCATGATGCATACAATGAGGTTAGAATGCATACACATTAGTCGGCATGTGGACAATGAGTGTTTGGTGCATATGGATGTGAATTTGTGCATATGTACATGCTTAAATATGCATATGGTGTGCTTGTGGACTTAGAATAGTATGTTATTATGCAATAATGATGTTATGTTAATTGAGTATTACTAATGATGGATTATATATTCAGGAAAAATGATATAGCATGGTTAAAGAGGTGGATGATGTTGGTGTTTCTTATGACTTCCATCTATGTGAAGACCCATGAGGGTGGTAGGAATGGTGATCAAAAGGATGGAGGAGGAAGCCTCATAGATTCTACAAATAACAACTAATCAGGTAGCATCAAGTAGGTTGATAATAGCCATGCAGGTATGCATTTGATTGCTTCCATTGATGAAGGGAATTGAGGTAATAATTCCCTTAGTTAATTTTTCAAGATTTAAATTGATATGTAATGGTTGAGGGCCTAGAGTATATAAATGTTGTTGATCCTAGATTTTATTTAGATAAAATTTACTTGTGTATTGTGTTATGATTAGTTATGCGATCATAACCGAGTTAATTCATGAGACATACTCCTTCTATAACAATGAATAGACATAGGGATAGTCATGTGTGAGACCATGATATGGTTGGATATGGAAAGGATATAACATTATGTGAGTGCTCAATGGTTTCCCCTGTATAGATGATGTTTAGACTGCAACTTCTTTGCCAACACTGAAGAACACTTAGGAATTATGTTTCCTTGTGTTGTGTATGGGTTGAAGATGAGGGTATCCAAATAGTCAGGAAAGCAATATTGGAAAGAGTTCATATGATGCGTTGAGGCATTGGCTAGACCTTCCAGCTCAACATGGTGGAATTAATGACATAATTATGTGGTATTTTGTGGTCAATGCAAGGATGCCTTGTGTAGATATGACCACGGGTATTGACACCTTGATTTTATTTTATTTTATTGGTAATTATTTGTTACATTATGAAAAACATGTGGTGATGAAAACACATAATGATGGATACTTATACTATATTTAATATGAATACTAGTTGAAGGTGATTGAGTTGTTGTTGTTACAATTCTGAGATCACTTTTTGGATCTGTTGAAAATGTTACAACTGGTATTAAAGGAATTATTGAATGCATTTTGGTGAATACATGTATATATGGTATAGAAATGATTATGCTAACAAATGAAATGATGTGAGTATGGATAACCCATGAATTTGAGAACACTTCTGGAGATTTAGATAATACAACAATAAATTTGCAAGTTACAGTAGTTACATAATGGTGAATTACAGAAAAGATTTGTTGAGGGAACCAAGTAATAGAAATATTGATGGCTAGAAGAAAGAAAATATTGGTTGATAATACATGTGTAGAGGATGATGGGTTTATTCTAGTTACTAGTTGGATTAATGGAAGTGATTGAATTGTTTTTGTAATCAATCCTGAGATCACTTTGTGAATTTTTGTAATTGTTGCCATGAAAAAATATATATTGTACATGAGATACTGACAATTCGTTTGGGTGATTATAAATTGGGAAAATTGCATAGGTGGAATGGTCTTGGATATGGAATTAATGTAAGCCCATAAATAAGAATGACCTCTACTTGTTAATGTTTAATCCATTATTATAGTTCTTTGCATTTCAATAAATAACAATAGCATAATACAAGATCACTGAGAAATACACAATCACAAGAGACACAACATTTATCCTGGGAAACCTTATAGGGGAAGAAAACCCAACAAAACTTCCTTATTATAGATAGCCAATACGATGCCAAGAGATAAATCAAACTAATAAAGAATATCCTCTCCCAAAGATGTGCCACTCTCTCTCCTTCTTCTCTAACTGTAGTTCCAAAACTTGTCTCTCAATGAGCAAGTCAGTTGTGTGTCTAAGTGAGGCACTAGCCTCCTTATTTATATAAGACTGACACGTGTGAAGCATCTCTTCACTGGTGGGGCCGACTTCTCCAACTGGGTGGTTATAAACACCTTTATTCTCCTCCATTATTTGACCTGAGTATCTTGATCTTTCTTTCAAAAAGATTCTCTATCAAGGCTTTGAATTCCTTGAATTTTCCACTAATGGAGGACGATGGCATTATGCCACACACATATGAATGAATGAGTTCTAGGACTCCTTCTTCTTTGTTGTCTTTCTTCAGAAAAGGGTTCTTGATGTTCTTCCCTTGTGCACATCCATTTCATACGCCTTCATGGTCAACCTTGAGTTCTGGTAAACCTATGACCGCTTTGCATATGTATGGTAGCGCCTTGTAGTTAATGTGAGCTAATATTCTATGCCAAAGTTCACATGGATTCTCAATGGCGTGGGTCATGGCAGCTTCTGAGTGACTCTTTAGCTTAAGCAAGCCACCTTCTTCTTTTCCAATGATGATTGCTTCATGATTTCTTCATTTATGGTCTCTCCTTTAGCACGTTGCCTTATGCAACCTTCATTATAGCTTCCTTAGGGTTATTACGTGTGACCTAGAGCAAGGTCAACAAAAGAACAGGCAAGAGTAATATCCTTTTGATAATATAAAGAAATAGCACGAACAATCATCACAGTAGCTCCTTTAGATCTATTACTGTAACTTGTCTGAATCAAAGATTGAGGTAAGGAATACAATACAAAATGAGGTCAACACTCTCATAGTGTTGTGATCAAACATTCCTCCACGACAACCTGGAACTAACAGATGAGGTTTCTCCTGGAACCTAGAGTGCTGCTACTTTCCTTCCAAGTCTCCTTCACTCAAGATGACAAGTGTTTTCTTCAACCTGTCTTTTGTACTAGGACAATATGCTCTCTTGACAAAAGGTTAGATTAGAGAATAAACTCTATGATCTCTACTTTAATCCATCTAATAATTTGATCATAGCTTTAGCATGCAACACTGGTCAAAATAATGTCATAACAAATAGATGCATATCAGAATAATCACACCTGGGTTGCATCATTTCTCTAAATGTGTTGGATCTTTATATCCTTCTGGATCTATGGCAAGAGATCCCTTCTCCTGCAAGTACTCTTTAAAGCTTAACCATTTAAACATATATGAGTACATACCTCTAATAGCATTTGCAGATGGTGGCACAATCTGGCAGCAGCGGTAATCATTACCAACTCTTTAAAAACTTCAAGGGTGACGACAACTGGTAGTACGACTGCAACTGCAACTGGTTCTGAGACTGCAACTACAACTGCAACTGCAACTTAGGGTTTTATGAGGAAACCCTAATTTTTCAAACTTTGAATTTTGAAATTATGATCCAGGGGATAGATGAGTTGAGCTGAGGCAAGTAAGCTGGTGTAGTCAGATTTTTGAAAATCCAACTTTTACCCCCTCAAACTTGATTTGCGGATTTCTGGACCGGTGCTTCTGGTTTTCTGGTACTTCTAGTACTCTGGTACTTCCGGTACTTTTGGTACTCTGGTTTTTTGGTACTTTGTGAAACTAGGGTTTCGCTTTCCAGGAGATCTAGCCACTGAAAAGGTGTGCTGAAGGTGCCAAAATGATCCTTGGGGGAGGGCATACTTTTCTAGATGGTTTTAGGGATGAAATACCTCACCAACAAAAATCCCTAATTTTCATGTATGGTAACAATGACATTTTTCACTTTTCTCTTGTGAAAGATGCTCTCTTCAACTTGGCTCTGATACCATGTTAATGTTTAATCCATTATTATAGTTCTTTGCATTTCAATAGATAACAATAGCATAATACAAGATCACCGAGAAATACACAATCACAAAAGACACAACATTTATCTTGGGAAACCCTCTAGGGGAAGAAAACCCAACAAAAATTCCTTATTATAGATAGCCAATACAATGCCAAGAGATAACTCAAACTAATACAGAAGATCCTCTCCCAAATATGCGCCACTCTCTCTCCTTCTTCTCTAATTGTAGTTCCGAAACTTGTCTCTCAATGAGAAAGTTAGTTGTGTGTCTAAGTGAGGTGCTAGCCTCCTTATTTATATAAGACTGGCACATGTGAAGTGTCTCTTCACTGGCATGGCTGACTTATCCAACTGGGTGGTTATAACCACCTTTATTATATTTTGGGGCCTCTTGATATATTCTGGGGCTGACTTCTTCTTTTGCCTTTTACAATTACATTATGACCAATCCGCAAAAGGGGATTTGGTCCTTTTATAATAGCCGACATGATCAATCCACAATGGGGATTGATCCAATGAATAATATATCAAATAATAATAAGAATACACTTTGCAGTTACATTATTTTAACACTACTATTGCAAGATCCAAACATTATGAACAAAAGATCATGCTTGGAATTTTTATTTTCCTGTATAAAACAGTTTTGGGAATTATAATTTAATAATTACTGACAATCTGTTTTCACTGAGTGTAAATTGAGAAAATTGCAAGTAGGATGGTTTGGATATGATAGGGATTTAATCCCACAAGGAAGACTAATATCTACATTTGCAAAAGCCAAACATTATGAGCAGAAAATTCATCCTTGGAAAATTTATTTTCCTGTATAAAATAGATTTGAGAAATTAATAGTTACAAATTGTTATGTTATGCTAGTAGTTTGTTGAATGAAAGGTTGAGGAAATTGTAGGGATAATGGTCTTGGATGTGGCAGGGATATAAGACCCTACATAGGACCAATTCTTGTTGCTACAAGAGAAAAAAATTATGAGCAAAATCCTCATGCCTGGGGAATTTTATTTCCTATATATAAACAGATTTGAGAAATTAAAAATTGTTTTGATATGATAAAAATTGGTTTGGCTGATTGAAGGTTGAGAAAATTGCAGGAGTAATGGCCTTGGCTATGGAACTACTGTGATATATAATAAATATTGATTCCTACTACTACAAGAGACAAATGAATTAGGAGCTAGAAGCTCATTCTTGGAAATTATGTTTTCCTATATAAAACATATTTGAAATTTATGATTGAAATTTGTTATGATGATATCTCATGATAATTGTACGTGTGTAATACAGATGATATGTTGACTATTGAATTTAGAATCTAGGAAAGAAGAGACCTAGGAGGAAATCAAGCTCAATGCCAAGGGAATGGAACAAAGAAAGTCCAGCGGGCTTGTTGCAACTGGAGTTCTTAGAACCACAAATCTGAAACTTCCTGGATGAGTGCATTGGAGCCCCGAAGAGAAGTGGAATATCCCAAGGGACTGCATGGAAGAGAAAGGGATTCATTTATTTGGGTTGTAAAGGTTTATAGGGAAGGAGATATTGTTGGTTGGAACTACTGCCAGAAATATAAATTATGAAGATCATTATATATGTTTTGGGTCGGAATGCCTATGTATATAAGCAATTGGTTAGATTGCTTGTGCAGATTAAAGACCAGAGTACATAGAATTATAAGAACATTGATAAGGTGTTGTGCACTTAGGAAAATTCCAAAATTAGGGGATGGGGATGTAACACCCCAATTTTAATCGCTATGAACTAGAATGTATTATGTAAATGTGACATTAGGTTGGTGAGTCGATAATTTGGAAAGGGGCCAAAGTGCCTAGGAAATGTAATACTTATATATACATATATTAATAAAATACATTGTTGATTGTAAGACAAACAAGGAAAAAAGAGATATGGGATAGGATTCCACGAGAGAGGGGGATAAGGGGTTAGGTATTTTTATTATATTTTATTTACCCATTTTGGTTTTGTTATAGCGCAAGTTGTAGGTTGGAAAAAGCCTGACCCAACCACAAAGAAAGTGCTACAACTTGGGAATACTACATCCAATGTCACCTCGATGTAGGTCTCACACTTCAAGGGTGACTAGGTCACTCTAGGGAGGCGATCCCAGTGACCCTAGGGGGATTGAGATGGAGATGGAGAGAAATGGAAGTAAATCCCATAGAGGTCAAGTCTAAGTGAAATTAAAAATGGAAAGAGATGCCTTGTAAGTCAAGTGATTGTTTCCCCATAGGTATAGTACTTCTTCAGATGATTGTACCTACCTGAGACACAAGAAAATCCAACTTGCAATGATATATGTTAGTATGGATCAACAAGTTAATATTGTTGTCCCTAATTTGCAACAATATATGACAATTTATATCAGAAAATAAAGCATCTAAATAAGAACACAAAGATATAAACTAGTTAATTAAATCAACATCAAGATTAGCAATGAATATAGGATGAAAAATGGCACTTAAGAGGCAAGAGAAGATGGTTGTTGTAAACATGTATTTTCTGAAGAAAATTTCAGCCTTATGGATGTATATTTCAGTCACTTATATCATAAAATTACACCACCAAAATATGCCAACAATTAGCTCAAAATATGCACCCTAGTTAGTAGAGTAAGTGAGAAAATTTTAGGAGCTAGCCTAGGGTTAGTTTAGGAGTTATGGACAATAGTTTATCTAGGTTAGATAAGCCCTAATGGCTATACGTTAGGGTTTGTAATAAAAATAAAAGTAATGGGAGAGAGGGTATGCCCTAGTATGGGAAGAATCCTTTCAATGAGGAAAACCAACTTCAAGAAAGAAACCTTTCAAAAGATAAAAAAATGTGTTTCCCAAGGCAATGATTTTATATCTCCAGTGAAAAAAGTATATGAATAGTGCCTTTACTATTGGGTTAATGAATTCAAATGAATAAAGGGATACAAAAGTTACCTCATTGGGGGTGTAATCCCTTTTAATTGCCAAGTAAAGTTTATCTAGCTAGGGTTTAAGCTAAGACGGTGTATACCCTTATACTTCTCTTAGCAAAACCTTGCATAATCAATGAGATGAAGCATAAAATGATGAAGGATATGGTGGACGTGTATTCCCTTATACTTACCACTTAGATCATATCACAACAATCCTTTAATTGAAAAATAATGATAGCATAATAGTAAAATACCATACCAAAATCAAGCGACATGCCAAGATAATCCATCATAAAAGCTAGAAAACACCATCCAAGGCTAGTGCCTCACTCCTCCATCAACCATTCATCAAGATAGCCATAAAAAAGTGCACAAGAGACAAATAGATCCTAGTGTAGCGAAAATTTCACACCAATACTTCTCACAATGAGGGAGAGTTATATTAAAATGAGATATTATGATCACTTATTTATAAAAATGTCACCAAGGTGACTTGTCCACAAATTAAGGGGTAAACCACAAGATTAGGGGTCAACAACCCTAATCTTTCCCCTTAAAAAATTAATATTAAACAATTCGTTTAAAATTTCACTTTTGCACAAATAAAACCCTAATTTACATGGACGTCACCCCTTTAGAGGATGTTTTGGCACTAGGAGAAGGTCGTTGGTGATGTAGGAAGGTAGCAAGTCTTCCCAAAGCCACATGTAAAGCATCCAAATTTTTTTCTTCATGGTCAAAGCCTCAAAAACCTCAAAATGTCCAAGCACCAATACATACCATCTCACCACCATGCCCTAGGCCCCCAAACATGACGTCAAGCTAAAAAAGGGGACTTCTTTCCCCTCCTGGACAAATCGTTCGGTAAATGAGGGGTGGGCTATGTCATCCAAGTCATCATCAAGGCCTTCCAAGTATGATATTTCTCATCCGGCATGCAGGCCCTTGGCATCCAACCTCTGGGTTTGTATCCCCATGGAAGCCCAAGATAGGCTTGTTCTCCCAAAAATGTCCACCAACTATGTCCTGCAAAGACAAATGAGCACGCCCTCCAAGGATATCAAGTCGTAACATCATGATAAGTGAATCCAATCAATAAATAATCCATATAATCATGTGCATCAAAGATCACTATATCAAACAATTAATTGCTCAAAGACATTATGCGACTTGTCAAGCTTGAATATGGGAGGGTTGAGGAGGTGTCCTATTGGGTAGATATTTCCCTAGGTCAATGAGAGTTTCTAATATATCCTTCTCTAATCTATGTAAAGTGGATGAAGTTTTTGGGGTCAAGACTCAATGGGAATAGGGCTCATGACATACAAGGGGTCATAGTGTCTCATTCATGGGTGCCTTTGTAGAGGGTGTGTCGTACCTTCATCCACAATGAACTTTTTCCAAGCCCATCAATTGCCTTTTATATTTATTTCTTTGTATTTTATTTCAATATATCATAAGGAGAGATTGAAGGTCACTTCCTTGGCATGGTGACTAGATGATGGTAATGTCACCCACAAACACCTAGTGGAAATGAGAAGGATGGATCGTGATGAGACCTCCTTTCTCTTAGCTATGCAACTAAGAGCCATTTCCCTAGATTGGTGACCAGATAATGGCTATGTCATACCACTAGATATTCATGGACATTATAGGCCAGCTTGTGATGAGACCTCCTATCCTTCAACTAACCTTTTAAGCATTCTTTATTATATTGTGGGTCCCCTTTACTCAAAGATAATCATTTCATTGCTTTCTTGGGTGATCCCTAGGCGAAGCATATGGAAGGTTTATACAAGTCTTTTAACTTTTACCCAACATCAACCCCTCTGGGACTTCAACCCCTTCATCCCATAGAATGAGGGAAAACCCCTTCTTGGGTCAATACACCCTAAAATCCCAAGATATAAGGAAATGGAGGGGAATAATGATGGAAAGTGGTAAGTATGTTCGGGAATGGTATGATATCTCATTAAGGGAGTTCCCAGTAGCAAACCCATCCCCAAGGAAGACCACTTACTAGGGAATAATGTCAACCACCAAGGTGAAGTAGGGAAAAAGGCATAATGTCCAAGAAAATATCATGAAATATAGAGAAATCTAAGATACAACATAATCAAATGGCTTAAATATTTAAATGATGCTCACCATAATAATGACTTGTACCTCACGGAGCAAGGCCCACTTCCTTCTGAAAGCCAGCTGGTGTGGTGGATGCCATCTGCAAACCTGTGACCATATGTGGTGGTGTGTGGGATTCCCATATGTGAAAAAGGGTATTTGTGTCATGTGGTCTCTCGACACTCCATATCTACAACTTGAGGGCCTCAAGATGTAATCTCCTTAGTTATCCACAAAATGGGGACATGTGCTTGCCGTAGAGTGCATAAGAACCACAACATCTCCTGGTAGACCTGTGCCTGCAAGGAAAAATCAAATTGTCAAGTGCAGGATGGCCTACTCATCCTTGTTCTCATATGAGCATAATCAAAACAAACTAATCTAGAAAAGAAAATTTTGACATTTTTTCAAAAATTCTAAACTAAGCATGAAATCAATAGTGCAAGTAGAGAAAAATGAAAATGAAATGCATCTAAACTAGTATGAGCAATCAAGATGAAAATACAGGGAATCAAAATGACTTACCTACTTACCTGGGGCACGGGCCCTAAAGAAGTCACGTGACCTAGATGTGAGGTTGGTGTTACAACAAATTTTGCCTCACCCCATGCAACTTTCTTGGCTGGCCGTTCCATTTCCCTATGCATACTTGAAGTCCCCTTTTTTACCTTCCAAATCTAAAAAAGAAGATTTTTCCACATATACATGCCCTATCAGTTAGAAAACATGTGTATATGCAGGTTTCTCCACTACAACCCGTGTACATCGGGTTTGGTGCTCAAAATTAAAAATTATGTCAGGTTTCCATGCGATGTCACGAGATCCATGATCCTTGAACTTACACATACTAGAAACACTCCAACTCGGCCCTTCAGTTCCATTTGAAGGATTTAAATTGAGCCATATCCAATCCTTGGAAAATAGGAGAGAATTCAACTTTGAGAGAAAAGATACTTTGGAGAAATTTCACTTCATATTGAGTCTCCATCCCTTTATCCTTGAAAGTATGAACTCATTGTTCAACCCCCAAGCTCTTCCTTCTTTGTCATGGAGAACCTCATTGCCTCCTTTATATGAGATTGTTTTTGGTGGAGGATTGAAGTGGTGGAGGACCAGCTAGAGGGACTTAGTTTCTCAGTTCCGATATGTGTCGTTACATAATTTTGTCACCTATATAATTCTGTTTATTATTTTAATAGAATACTCTTTTCTCGTCCAATTGATATCTTGTAAATATTTGAATTATTATTCCATGGGAGTGTTTGTCATGAATGTTAATGGATTATGCTAATATATATGCTAACATTATATATTATCACCATATTCTTGTGTATCTTGATTTTTGAAGACAAGTTACAGGTATAAAGCTTTGAGTTGCGTGCTCAACGATGGTCTTCATCGAACATCCATAAGAAGTAAGCTTTTGGCCTTGTCTTGTTGTCATTTCATTTATATAACATACTTGAGATTAGAGTTGATTTTTTATGTCATTCCATTTGTTGTGGTTTACCCCATGCCATAGAGATATTTTCCTCGTAATAGTTGGAGAAGAGACCCGTCTACTAGTAGCGGCATATTTCTCCCGTATAATGTTGTCATATAGTACCTTTCTTTGTCAGAATTCTTCTTGATGATATAAGGGCCAAGCCAAGAATTGTTGTCTTCTTTGTCATATCTGGGCTTGCCCTTTCTTTTTTACCACATGATCACAAGACCTTGTTCATTTAAATCGATGCAAGGTGTATTCTTATCGCATGGAGGCTCTGTGTGGAATGTGTCTTTGGATATTTATTCATGTTTCTCACCTTCCTTATTCAAAATTTGGATAGACCTTGGCTCCTTCCCATGGTATTTTGCAATTTTTTCTTTGTATTGATCTGTCCATGGAGGAAGTGTGTCTATGGAGTCTTCCTGCATAAACGTTAACTCAGATGGATATTACTCAATGGTCTATGGGAGTACATCATAATTAAATTCACTGGCATAATTAGGACCATCAAGATCCATCACGTGTCTATCATATTTCTCTCGATTGTATAGTATTTGAAAAGTTCCATCTCCCATAGGAATGTGTGCATGGGTGATATCCATGTTAAGGAATCCCCGAAGATAAGTATACCAATTCCTAGATAAAAGCATCCCCTAAGAATATAGACTATCTATCACTACTATGTCCATGAGAATGTTGATATGTAGAAAGTCAATAAGGAAAACCTCAATGTCCTCACATACCCCTAGGACATTGAAAGAAAAATTAATATAACTTTAATCCACCTTTATGCCTCCCCCTATTCTTGCAAGCCCATTAGCTATTGAGAAGACAGGAACACCTAACTTGAAGTTGAAGGGGTTGTCAAGTTTTTTATTGGCTTTCATAAAAATTGTTAAGGAAAATATAAAAGAAGAATGCCACTTATCATGAAGGAATGAGATGTATCTGGTAATATTATTTATTTTGGATCTTGATTAAATGCTTATAATGAATTCCTTCAAGAAGATTATAAACATGAGGAAGGGTTTTGCAAAGATGTCGTTACACCATTTGTAATCAAAGTTTCCAAAATGATCGAGCTTAAAACAAGGGAAGAATACTTTCCCTCTTCGTCCAGAATGAAACAGTTGAAAGCATTTTGGATCAAAAAGATAATCAATTTTAAGTATATTATGCACACTTGCAATGAAATTGTAAATAAAAAGGAAATGTTATTAAGAAAACTCATAGATATAGAATTGGTAGGAAACACCGGAGAAGTACAAGAATCAATATTAATCATGAAATCTATATTCATGAAGAAGCGACAATTTGAAGAACATGTGGACATATTGAAAATCATTTCAGCTGAAAATTTCAATAGTAAATTGAATATGATGAAAGAGAGATGGAAAATCGGCTAGTAGATTATGAAAACAAAAATCAAGATATCGAGGAATCAATTTACAATATTTCACATGACTTAAAAGATTTGGAAGGTGAGTTATTTGAAGTTAAAATTAAACATGAGATAAATGTGTCTCCAATGAAGGATTACTAGAATAATGATTTAAAAAATCTCTAATCAAGATTACCAAGGAAAATAAAAAAGCGAAGTTAGTATTGGTCCAGAAATCGTCAGCAAGGAGCATAAAAGGACACCGACAACATCAAAGTAAAAGGAGAGATTCCATCATAGTAAGTCTATACTAATCACATTTTATTCATTTCTTAGAGTTCTTCCAGTTGTATTCATTCTTTCATTGGAAGAATACAACCGAATTCTGATAACTTTTTTTTTGTCTTTTGTCCAGATCTTGTTGCTCACACCCTGTTCCATTTTACCATCTTATTCTTCATCTTTCTCATATGTATTTAATGGTCCATGGGAGCCCCAATCCCAATCCATTCGTGGATGAACGCATTTAATTTGATAAGACTGTAAAAGACTCATATCATTTTTGAGAAATTCCAGAGAACTATTTTGGAGTTGATTTAGATTATGTCTTGTAACTCTGAGTTCTGAGTATAATATATTTGAAGTTGACTTATCAAACTCTTATTTTTGATCTCAATAAGAAATACTCTTTCAAATTTATCTTGCACTCTGGACCATTTTCCCTTTTTATTTTGAATGTGATCAGAAAGATCTAAAACTGTGATGGATGTGAGAGTTTCTGTTATTTTCTATAGTTTATTAATTTCCAACAAATGTGATGTTTAAGGTTCATGGTCCATTTCCCAAGAACTGTTTTATTTTATGATATTTTATATTTCTTTGAGCGATAAAGATTTGGGTTTTTCTTGTTGGCATAATACAATTTATGTTTTAAAACATTTGAAAAATTTACAGGGGAGTACCACCTCTTAAAAAATGCAGGGGGATTAAATATCCTCGTGAGGTTGTCATTTCAGTCTTGACAGATTCAAACGTCAACAGGAACTAAACAAAATTTTTAAGAGTTCTAATTTTTGATACTAGAGTCTCTATAGCTTAAATAAAATATCTTGAGGATATTTTTCCAACAAGCTATTTTTTTTTTGCAAAACGGAGCTCGTATGAGAAATTTACAACCAAAACAGTTAAGCTAAAGTTTTGGCACTAGTTTAGTTCTGGAGGACATAACTCATAGATCATAAGTCTATTTTGGGCACATGAGTAGTCTATAGAAATATATTAAACCATAGAATATAGTTTTGGAGCCATATTTGGAATCTAGGTATGTAAAAGTGTGCAGGAAGAGAAAGAAGACACATGTAGCATATAGGGATAAAAATGTAAAACAATAAAAAACTTCGGCAGACTGTAACTAACAGTTCAAATCCTGGTTAAGGGTGAAATTGTGATATATCATTCAAAAGGTAGTGATGGGAATACCCAATTTATATTCTATCAAAACCCCAAAGGAATTGGTGAAGGGATGTGTGAACAAGGATAAAATTGCTAAGCCATAAGAAAGTCCAAAGGGGAAAAGTTGTCATTTTCAGATTGCTACATATTTTGACTAGAGCATCAGTTTGAAAATATAAGAGTTTATATGGATTAAAAGTTAAAAGTATTATCTGTGTCATGTAGAAAAATGTTCTTGGTTCCTGACAGGTTTTCCTCTGTGAGTGGAAAAATTGGGTGTTTGAGATTATTTACACCATGGAGAAAGGTTTACAAAAGGGTTAAATTGACAATATTCAATTGCCTATAACTTATGCTCAGTGCTCAGAATTGAGAAACAAAGCATTCATTGGAAATATATTGGATAGGGGAATCCATATATCCACTCATAAATTAGTTTTGATCCAAAAAATTCTCATGGAATCAGAAGGAAGGTTTCTGGTGGACTTGAAGGACACCATTGAGTAGAATGGAAATTTAAAGAGGTCATAACACTTGGCTCATAAATCATATTGAAGCATGAATATGGTAATGGGAAAGGTAATCCATAGGATATCATGATATAGGGTCTAATTTCTCTAGAGGAGAATTATGTTTCTCCCTAAATTGCAGGAGAAAGTGGAATTGGATTCCAATGAACTATGTGATTACTCAATATGAATATTTAATAATGTCAAATTTTGGAGAAACTTTCCCAGACGATAGATCTAAGTGATAGGGTGATTTTTGGGTAAGGAGGTGTATTGAAACTCATTATAGTACCTATGCATGAGTATAGAGTCACGTTTTAGGTGTAGTAGCTTGGAAAGGTAAAAAGAGGTTGAGATTTTTAATAAGGCATTGATTAATAAGAAAATGAGAAATCTAGCATAGAGTGGTGTGTGAGGGATTTTTAAAAGGGGGTAAGGTTCCACAATTGAGAAGTGTGTGGTTCTGTCCCAGATTAATCCCAAATTCCATTGGACATGGAAGCAGTTCAAGCTTGTATAGTTGGCTGAAGCATCAATGAGATGCAAAGGAAAGTGCATATATGCAGAACATGTGATGCAAGGTTGGAAAAGATCTAAGGAAGAGTAGAGGATAACAATACATATTATTAAAGAGTGTTATTTAAAAATTGAGAAAATACATGGATAACAAAAGATACTAGTAAAGATGGCATAAAATAATATTTCAGAATGTTGAAATGTCAATCAATGATAATGATATTTCGAGATCAGTTGGGTCAAGAAAATGGGGAGTGGATAATTAGATTGTAGTGCTAATATTCAATTGGAGTAGTGCATGTTACAACACTATGGATATTGAGAATTATAGCCAAAATATGTTGGGACAAGTTTTCTCTGCATAAAAGGAAGCACCTGTGAGATGACAACACTAGTGGATCTAGTGGCTGGAAATGTAGAATGGCCAAGTGGGGCTTGGCCATAAGGCTTAGAATAGGGGCCAATAGTGCATGATTGAGTAGAATGACAGTGCGCAGGGTAGAAAGGTTCTAAAGAAATTCAAGGACAACCATCAACAACAACCAAATAGTTGAATTAAATATGAAATAGATATGGATTGGAGTGCACGATGGAGTTGATTCATGATGCATACAATAAATATAGAGTGTATGTACATGAAATAGGCATGATAAAATTAATTCTTAATGCATAGTGATGTGCATTTGTACATGTGGAGATGCCTAAAAATGCATGTGGCATGCTTGTAGACTGAGAATGGTCTATTTCTATGTGTGAATAATGATGTCATGATATATGAGTATGAATAATGATGGCTTGTGTATCCAGGAAAAATTATTATAGCATGATGATACTGTTGCTTATGGTATCCATCCATATGAAGACAAACGATGATGGTGGAAATCTTGATTAAGAGGTTGGTGAAGGGAGCTTGTGAGATTCTACAAAGTACTAGTTGATCATGAAACATCAAGTAAATTGATAACAACCATGCAAGTATGCATTTGGGGTTTTTATGATGTGTAAATGCCGAAGGGAATTGAGGTAATAATTTTGTCAGCCGAATCTCAATATTTGAATTGAAGGAAAGAGGCTTTGAGTATGCAAATATTATATGTTGCTTAAATGCATTTGTGGGAAATTTAATTGCATATTGTGTTATGTTGGTTATTAGATCATAACCAAGTTAAGTCAGGAGATATTACTCATGTTGTAGGAATGAATGTCATTAGCGATGGTCATGTGTGAGGACATGATGAGATTGGATATGGAAAGAATATAGTTCCATCCAAGTGCATAAGGGTTTCCCCCTATGTTAAACCCTAATATTGGCTCATTATCCCTTAATTGGGGCATATTATATTAGTAATGTTATTTTATTTATGTCGGCTTTAGGCCATTAGTTGTAATTATACCTCCTAGTCTCCTATATATACCAAGGAGACATTTTCATTT
>ML789417.1:854445-870379 GCA_009831015.1 Picea engelmannii
ATCTAATGAGAACTTAGCCATTATAGAAGCAACATCAACTACCTTGCATATCCATGTGATTATTCAATCTATGCATTAATCATCAACAATACAAAAACACTATTCTATTTAATTCAATTGCATTCTATGCTAATTAAGAAAATGCATACTACTTAGATTCATAACTGAAAACTAAACTCAATAATCAACTTCGAATTAAAATTGCAACCTAGATCTAGAAAAGGAAATTGCATGAAATAAACTAAACTAATTTTATTTTAACGAATTAAATTTCAAATGGAAAATACTCATAAAACATAAATTAAATCCTATTTCTATTTCAACATATGACAAGAAATTAAATAAGCAAACTAACTAACAACTGGATAAGAAAAACTAAACAACAATTAGATAAGCAAATTGAAAATCAAAACTAAAACTAACAACTATCCATCCACCAAAGCTTTTCAAAGAAACCATAAACTAACTACTCTGTTTTAACTTTGTTTTTAAACTCTATTTCAACATATGAAAAATCTAACTATCATCTAATTATACACAGGGTTAGTAGCTAAGAACTTGCAAGTTCATTTCCTATCAACTAAAAGATCATTGCATATTAACACTAGCCTCCATAATAACCTGCAAAACTAAACTAAAGTAATTAAATTTTGAACAACAATTTACACAAAAAATAAAGAGAATAAAACTCATGTACAAGAGACAAAAGGAATTACGATTACACTGTATGAATTCATAAACTAATTGAATAAATATTCACCCAGACTGCTGGTGGCCCCCCCATCAAGTCGTGGCTACTCCTCAACGATAAATCACAAGCTCAAGCAACACAAATTCAACATTAAAATGAAAAATGCAGTTTTACACAGTTTTAGCAAAATATGTCTGAAAATGGCAAAACAAAGATGAACTATCCTTTTCTCTCTTCTTTAACTATTTTTCTAGCCACTGAGGTGGTATTTATAGATTTACAAGCTGAGAGGTCGAACACTGGAAGGGTCGACCTCCTCTAAAAACAACAAATCACATTCAATGCATCTTAATCGCCGATGGCTTCTAGAAACAAGGTGAGCCAATAAACGCCCAACATAACAACCCAATCTGAGTTGTTAGAAGCTCAGTAGCTAGAGGCCACGAGCACAAAGAAAACCCATGTCTCTGATTCACCCATCGCTGACCGTCGATATGATAACCACCAAATCATCCATGGTTTTAGTTCAGGATGGAGTGCTAGATGGAGTGTCGGACGGAGTGCCAGATGGAGTACCGGACGGAGTGACGGATGCAAAAACGACCTACAATTTTTCCCTGTGAAACAAATAATGTGAATTAGTTTCCTGAAATCATTAAAACATACTGAATTATACTCAAAACCATCGTAAAACATAAATCTTACATACATGGTATGAACCACGACGATTTATCACAAAATCCTCCAAAACTCTTCAAAACATGAAAATACATATACACATTTGGCCAAAAAGGATCCAATTATCATCATTAGTTTAATCATATCGTGGGCCCAACAATCCCCATGAATTATAATGTAATTGTATAAATATGAATTAGCCTAGTGAGCCAATGCATTGGGGCGAAGATCCCATATTGATTTAATGTCGTGAGGGGACAAATGGTATATTATATGCATTGAAATGATTAGTCAAAATAGTAATCAGTGGATACGATATGAAAAGGATGAAGAACAATGGGGGGGCTATGATTCCACAAGAGACAGGGGTCCAAGGGGAAATTATTCATGGGTATTAATCCAACCCACATTCCTGAATTATTATCATTGTAAATAACCTTCTTATTTGATGTGGTGTGTGCTGGAAGTCAATCATTTAACTCATGTAAGAGGGTGGGTGTGAGTGGTCACATCCTATAGTTATTGGAGAGTATGGGCATGGGTACAATAATATCGAGGAATATTTTAAGTCAATTCAAGCAATCAAACAAGAGAGGAAATTTGTATGGCCAATGGGCAAGTTCTTGGATAGTTAGGTTTTTGCATAGAGAGCAATTTTTACATGTAGATTTTGGGCAAAAAAGGGAGAGAAGAGGGTTGGGAAGAGTACCAGCCATGGTATACTTTAAGGAAGCCATTGTTTGTATGTTTTTTATGTTTAGAAAGAGGCTTGTGCGATTGTAAATCGGGTTGTAAGACTGTGGTGTGAATTCTTGTTGAGGAAATGTATCAAGAGCCTTATGAAGGTTGTTGTGAGAAATCCTTGGGTAGATGAGAGTTCCTAGAAGTCCCTAGCTGAGATTTCTTGGCTAACCAAGTTCACTAATGGCCCTGATAAACAAATTATTAAGCATGAGGGACTATGAGCAGTGAAGGGGGTACATTCCTTGGGTAGTGAAGGTTGTGGGGAAAAGAGAGAGTTGGAGGATTGGAATGGTTGTGGGAGTAGAACCTGATTTTTGGGGTTGTTGTATGTGGAGAGTGGATAACCAGTGGGTTGTATCTTTGTGGACTCATAGCCTCAGATCATGGGTGCCATGTTGTTGAGAGAAAATGAACAAAAAAAACTATGGCTAGGAGGTTCATCCTTCACATGCAACTTATTGGTTAATTATTAACAGATAAATGTTTATGTTATGTTCTTATGTTATTCCAGTGTGTAAATAGTTAATATGACTATTGTGTGTGTTTTTTTTTTCTTGAATAGTTACATTCATGTTTAATATATGTTGTTAGATGCATTTAGAACTAAGGTATCGGTCAAATGGTTAAATCTATGTGTGATCTGTAGTTGGTAATCTACAAGAACTTATTTAGCAAGAAATATTAATGATTTAATGAGTTTCCACATGTAATGTTGCTCAGCTAGGTGTTGGGTACGTTAAAAAGAAGAAATTTATACAACTAGGTCAATATGCATTCACATCATAGACATATGCACCAGAAAAGTCTTGAATATATATATATCGAAATCATAAACCTATGAAATTGTCTCTTGCTATATTAATCATATATTAAGAATATTGTTCTGATACATTACAGATAAAAAACATTTTCTCATTAACAACCTCCTCTTTTATAAAAGAAGAGGGATTGTTTACATTCTTAAATTACCTATTGTCAGAGAACAATTCGGGCTTGTCTCTTCATATTCGATATTTGGATCACAACAAGCAATGAATGGACAAACTAGAAGACCAATTACAAAAAATAATCATGAGACCCTTTGTGCTTCCATTTGATCCCGATACTCTTTCGAGAGTGCATAGTCTTCCATCATCTTCTCCAACTTTCCCAACTACATTTATCCAAGTTTAGTTATCCATCACAATTTTTGGTTGTGACTTTGAAATTTAATTCATGCTCTATATTCTTTATGAAATTCTAGGCCAGTGTGTTCAACTTGATGGGATTCATCATGTATTCATTCAGAACTTATTTAATCACTTCTAAGTTGCTCAATATCGTTTTGACTAGTTTCCATTGTTTCTTCCATTTTAACTATTCTCAATTCAGTTGGGGCTGCCTCATCAATGCCATGAATGATTTTCATTATGAATTCTTCTAGAATCTCATCGAAGGAATTCCACAATCCTTTATATTCATTTGTCACCACTTTTCTGAAGGTTTCAGACATCTTTTAGTAGAGGCTTCCAGGTATCAAAAAAGACTTGATCCTTTAGCTTGTGTTTGGTGGTGTAGAGTGGTAGGGTATCTCATGTATTCTTGTACACACCCTACCAATATATAATTCTATCAAAGGAATCAATAGCCTTTTGATATATGTCCCTAATTTCGTCAATATGATCCTCAAGCCTAATCTAGTAATGTTTATTCCTATGGATGTCATTTAGGATGCAAAAACACTTTCTTTGATCTGATTTCAGTTCCTCATTAATAGTTGTGGCTTCTTCCCTTAGGGATTCTAGGATGAGAGTTCCTTATTTTCTCTCTTCAAGATCCTTTTCAATATTTTATTTATCTTACATTAAACCCTAAATCTTGTGTTCCAATTGTTCAAATAAACTAGTTATTTTCTAAGTGTTATGCCTATAGGCTGGTCAAATCTTATGTATAATTGTTCTTTTTCCATTCCATTTCCCTAGAGTGTATCTATTTAAGGGCCTCCAGTTCTTCCCTATGTATATTTACAATCATGTGGGATCTCTTCTTGAATTTTGTCTCCATTTTATCCTTTTGTGCTTGTAGAGCCTTTTCCATTTCCTCTTTGTGGAGATTCTCTGCAATCTTTATTGCCTTCTCAAATTCAAAAAATATGTCATCCATCTATGTGTTTATTGTTTTCTCGAACTCAAAAATTATGGTCTATGTTGTGTCTGAGGAAAGTGCCAAGTCATACAGAGACATAGAATTTCCACTACAAATGAATGAAGAGAAAAGACACCTTGGATGGAATTTTCTTTGGGATCGGGCCCTAACTTCCATTCAATAATTATTTTGGTTAATGATTGGATGATAGTTGTATCCCATATCTTCCTCTTGCTTTCCCTCTTCTCAATTCCCTTGGTTTTTTCATTGTAATATTATTCCCATACTACCACTACAACATCATACAATTTTATCACATGTGAGGAGAAATATAGATTATCTGGTATGACCATAAAAGGGGTACATTCCCGAGGGGGGGATATTAACTATGCCCACATTTAGAGTAGCTGGACTGTTTTGGGTCTCACTCATTTTTTTATATTTTTCCTTCTCTGCTTCCTCATCAAATTTCCAGCCCCCTTCAACTTCAATAGCCCTTTGTTATTCTTCTTCTTTATTTATTTTTCTTTTCCTCTACCTTTGCTTCTAGTCTTTTTTTCTCCTCTTCATCATTTTTCTGTTGAAGTGCATCTTGCTGAGATTTTATTTATTTTTCTTTATTTTTCTTCCTCTCATTATCAAGACTTTTTAATGCATCTTCCCTTTTATTATTCTCCTCCACCTTCGAATTATTCTTGGGTTCATTCTTCACTTTTCCTTTCTCTGCTTGATTTCTTTGATATTTTTCTTCTGCTATCATTTCCTTATGGTGTCTCTCATCTTCTTTTATCTTCTCCTCTTGTTCCCTTTCCTCTAACATTTCCTAGGTTATTCTCTTCTTCTCTTCCTCTCCCATTTGAATATTTTCTCTAGCCACATCATCTGGTATCCTTTGTAACACTTCTTCAAAGAATAATACCCCTTTGAAAACCTCCTCTAAAAATTTTACCACATGAATCATATGTTGAATGAGGCAAACATATTTAACATGGTTGAGTGCTAGGTTATTTGGGTCATGTCCTTTGGGTTCTCCTAGGCACGGACATATCTCTTACAATAATTTTTCTTCCTTTCTAGCACGAGGACCATTCAACAATGTGAAATCTCCAATATTGATATAGACTGTGAGCCGAAGCTTTTTACTACTACCTGAAAGAAGAGGGGTTATACCCGTTCCAATGGTTTGTAATAAATTTCCCAAATTAACAACCTATCAACGACATATTTAGGAAGGAGGTGTGGGGCCTCAGAGTTCCCATAAACCCTAATGTATGTGTAGTACTCTCCTAAATACTAGTCTACTATATATTTCAAACCAGACATGTCCTCCCTTGATATTTTATTTGTCAGATATCCAAAAATTATGGTATGCAAGGGAGCAAGGAAATCATCACATATGTCATAAATTTATTTTTTATAGTTTATATCCCATAGATCCAAACAACAAACATGCACAAGTGGTTGATCCTAGTCCCAACTCCATCCAAAGGCAATAAATTGTATTGAATAACATACAACATCAATGAGGTATGCAGGCATATAAAAACTAGGTTTTTTCATACCTGGGATATTCCTGAGGTTCTCACAGATATTGGAGGTTAGTATGTCTACACAATTGAAGATTTGTCCCATTGGTAGCCATTCCATATGAAAATGAGTGCTCTTCTCTTCTTCATAAATCCTACATATCATGGAATTTAACATCCTATAGGGCCTTCTGAATTCTTGGGCATAGATTATCCACTGCCCTTGCTTGGATTTTTTGTCTTGATTGTAACACCAATATTCCATCAAATCAACAAAATTCTTGTTATCCTTTTTGAATTTCTTCAAAAATGGTTCATTTAAGGAATACACAGGCTCTGGAAGGTGGTATCAGAGGCTTATGTCTTCGGGCCTCAGGGATGTTATCTGGATTCTTGATTTTCTCATGATTGTAGTAGTATTTTTATCAAGATGTTTTATAAACCATTTTTCTACGTCGTTGTAAGGAAACAACTTCAAATGGGAAACCAATAGGTGAATGCAAATATTTATGGATATTCCGATAAACCTCTAAATTCTCATCCTCTGGTGGGAAATCTTTGGTTTTGAAGATCTTGTATATTTCATCATACCTCAGACAAGGATCTACCTCATTGTGATAACTGGTATCTATAACCAGAATGTTGCTTGGATTCATAACAGGTGCGGGTGCATGTACATGCACATTTGTTAAAACAATTTTCCCTTTTCTTGTCTAATGTTGCGACATGGTGTTGATGTAAAGTCCTATAATGAACAAAAATCTTGTAAGTTTACCATATGTACACAACTATACAGAAAATTAAAATGTAAACTAATTGCATACCTGTTGTTCTAGAGTTTGGTCGAGGTTTGAAGCTAACTTGCATTCACAATATGTAGAGCAGAGTTTTCACAAGTTTATGGAATCGCATAATGTGTTAGTTAGAGTTTACAAGGTGTTATGTATATGTGAATTACCCTAACCATTCATATTTAATGTTGAGTACAAAACAATTCATTCACAGGTGGAAAACTACTTCACCATTAATGTGTTCGGAGGTACATGTTCTCTTAGGCTCGTGTATTGGGTTCTCAATGGTTGGAAAATTAGTTTAAAAAAACTTCTTGATGGTGCTATTAGGGTCATTGTTTGTCGGAAAGGAGAATATCCATGGTTGAGCTTCATTTTAATGAGAAGGTATCGAAGAATATTTTCTTTTAGCATCGAAAAATGTGTCAAGGGTGTTAAAAAAACAAGATCGCAGAGCAATAAAATAAAAAAAAATGAGGAAATAAATCACAGAAGATACACAATACAATAGAGACACGAATATATGTGGTTCAACTAATGTAGGCTACGTCCACAAAAGAAATTTCCAGGTCTGTCCTTTATTATTATCCAACAAATGAAGGGATACAACCTACAACACACCCGTTGCAACTTCCTCTTCTTTCTCTCACAGTCTCCTCACTCATAATACAATATTTGCAATGATACATAGCCACAATACATTTCCATCATAAAAGAGGGTTTCCTTCTAGGTAACAAAACCCTAAAATAAGATGTACCGTCAGATCTGCGACCTTATAATGAATGGTCCAGATTTACTATGAAATTAAAATATACATTTACAAGGAAAATTTTTCTTCGGGGGCTTCACCCCCAAACTCCCCAGCCGAGGGGATATCCCCCCCGGACCCTGCAAGAGGGGAAAGCCCCCCTGAACTCCCCCATGTGGAGGGGTGTATGGTCTTCCAGGGTGTAAAGTCTTCATGGGGTATAAACACGACTGAAAACAAATACCTTTGGATCATGAATATAATCAGGATCCACAACCAACAATCTCCCACTTGGAGACTGATCTCAACAACTCCACCATTTTTGTATTTGTTGGACTATGATCCTTCTTGGACCTAGAAAATTTCTCATCTTCACCTTCATGCTTGAATACCAACTGAAACTGTGCAGGAACTCAGTTTCTCCCTAGTTACTCCCTTTGTTAACATGTCTGCAGGATTTTGGCTAGTGTGTATCTTTTCCAACATCAAATGCCCATCTGCCAAGACGGATCGTATGAAATGGTACCTGAGATTTATATGCTTAGTATTTGAATGGAAATATTTGTTCTTTGCAAGATGAATGGCACTCTCACTATCACAATGCAACCTGCTATTCTCCTACGTCTTTCCTAATTCCTCCATAAACCTCTATAACCAAATCATTTCTTTACTAGCCTCTGTAGCAACCACATACTCTGCTTCTGTTGTTGAAAGTGAAAAAACCTTTTGCAGTTTTGAAATCCAACTTATTGTTGTTCCACCTATAGTAAAAACATAATATGTGGTGCCCCTCCTACTATTTTTATCACCTTCCATATCTAAATCAACATATCCCTGTAGAATAGTGTCTGAACCTCCAAACCATAATGCATCAGTAGCAGTACCTCTCAAATACATGAGAGTTGAATTTACTGCCTCCCAATGTTCTTTACTTGGATTGTTCATATACCTGCTCACAACTCCCACTGCATGTGCAATATCCGGTCTTGTGCAAACCATCACATACATTAAGATGCCAATTGTTGATGAATAAGGGACCCTGGACATGTATTATACCGCCTCTTGTGTCTTGGGACACATTTACTTAGTTAATTTGAAATGGTTGGCCAAAGGTGTACTAACTAGTTTTTCATTATGCATTCTAAACCTCTCCAACACCTTCTCTATGTACTCACCCTGAGACAATGTCAATTTGTGATTTTTCCTGTCTCTTGTTATTCTCATACCAAGGATTTTATTTGCGGCACCCAAATCCTTCATCGCAAATGAATTATCTAATTTCTTCTTGAGCACATTTATATCTTGCATATTAGACCATGCAACAAGCATGTCATCTACATACAATAGTAAGATAATATAGCTTCCATTTTCTAGCTTTTTAAAATAAACACAGTGATCAAAATGACATCTACTATAACCTTGTTCTGTCATAAACCTATCAAACTTCAAATACCACTGCCTTGGAGCTTTCTTTAGGCCATACAAGCTCTTCTTCAACTTGCATACCAAATTTTCCTTCCCTTTGACCTCATACCCATGTGACTACTGCATATAAATATCTTCCTCCAAATCCCCATGGAGAAAAGTTGTTTTTACATCTAAGTGTTCAAGATGTAAATCTTCTACTACCACAAGACTTAAAATAGTCCTAATTGAAGTCATTTTAACAACAAGAGAAAATATTTCATCAAAATCTATACCTTTCTTTTGTGCAAACCCTTTTACAACAAGTCTAGCCTAGTACTACTTTTTGCCTCCATCTTCTTCCCACAACTTGTAAACCCATTTCTTCTATAATGCTCTTTTTCGTACAAGAAACTAAACGAAATCCCAAGTCTGTTTATTTACCAGAGAATCCATTTCCTCTTTCATTCCTTTCTCCCACTTATTTTTAGTGTCTACCTGCATTGCCTCTTCATAACATTCTGGTTCACCAGAATCAATCAACAATAAATAATACAATGAAGGAGAGTATCATTCAAGGGGTCTACTTAACCTGGTCGATATTCTAACAACACTTGCAGGAGTTTGAGGTACTTGTTGCTCATGTTGTTGTACATTTTGATTTTCTGGTACCTTTGGAATTTATTTTTCAGCTATCTCACCAAGCATTGTCTATTCTGGTTTTTCTTTTTCATGTTTCTTTCCCTGCAACTGATCTTTGTACATGACCTTATCATTGAATATGACATTTATACTCCTAATTATTTTGTGATTTTCATAATCCCACAAGAGATAACCAAAATCATTAACACCGTATCCAATAAAGGTACACTTCTTGGATTTTGCCTCAAGATTTGTTCTATTTTCTTTATCAATATGGACAGATGCTTCACAATCGAAAGTCTTAAAAAAAGAATAGTTTACCTTTTGACTCGTCCATGCCTCCTCTCGAATTCCACCATCCAAATAGCTTGAAGGTCCTCTGTTTATTAAGTAAAAAACAATATCTACAACATCTTCCCATAACTGTAAGGGAAAACCAACATGCAATCTCATACTCCTTGCACACTCCATGATTGTCCCATTCATCCTTTCTAACACACCATTTTCTTGTGGCATTCCTGGAACTATATTCTCTCTACGAATCCCATGGTATGAATAGTAATCATCAAAATCCTTGCTGCAATATTCACCTCCATTGTCTTATCTGAGACACTTCAACCTTTTTCCTGTCTCATTCTCAACCAAAGCTTTCCATTTCTTAAAAGTATCAAAAACATCAGATTTTTGTTGAATGCAATAAACCCAAGTTTTTATAGTTGCATCATCAATAAAAGTAACATAATAATGAGAGAAACCAAGAGATGATACCTGAGTTGGTCCCCATACATCTGTATTCACAAGCTCTAACCTTTCACTCTTCTTTTGTTTTCCGACTTTGAGAAATCTATCTCTCTTCTATTTTATAAACACAATGCTCACAGAAATCCAAATAAATTTGTTTAAGATCTGGAAACAAATTTCATTTGTGAAGTATCTGCATCCCCTTCTCACTCATGTGTCCAAGCCCATGATGCCACAATGTTATATCCACTCTTGTAGAAGCTAAATATATAGAAGAGTCAATATTACCAATACATAAATACAATGTACCTACCTTCTCTCCTTTTGCTATCACCAATTATCCTTTGGTCACCTTCCACACCTTATCTGTAAATATGGATATACAACCTTCAATTTACAACTTCCCTGTTGAAATTATATTTTTTCTTAGATCTAGAACATGTCTTGCCTCTTTCAACAACCATTGGTTTCCATTCCTTTGCTTTATTTTTACCTTTCCCATTCCAACAATTTTTCATGGTGCATCATCACCCAAATGAACATGTCCAAAATCACCTTGAACATAATCTAGAAAATGTTTCCTATGGGGTGTGGAATGAAATGAAACCCCTGAATATACTACCCAAGATTCAAAAACATTATCTACAGATATAATTAAAGCATCTTGTAACACATCACCTGTTACATTTGCTTCATGATTTTTCTCCTGTTGTCCATCTCTTTGTTTCTTTGGAGCTCTGTAGTCTTTCTTCAGATGCCCTTTCTTTCCATAGTTCCATCACTTTATCTTTCCAAGTATGTATTTGGATCTTCCCTTCCTAGAATTCTCGCGGTTCCTTGAGTCCTTTCCTCTATCCTTTTGTCTTCCCTTGTTCTCCATGTTTAACACATTACCTAATGTCTCACCTGTGATTTTCTGTCACATTTCCTCGCTAAGGATAACACCAACAACATCATCAAATTTTAGAGTGTTTGAAACATAGATAGAGTTACTTACAACAATGACCAAGCCATTCCATCTTTCTAACAATAAGCACAAGATTAGAAGAGCCCTAACCTCATCATCAAAGTCCACTTTTACAGAACTTAGTTGATTAGTAACCGTATTAAATTCATTTAAATGATCTACAACAGACCCACCTTTTGACATCATCATATTAAATAATATCTTCATTAGAAATACCTTATTGGAGGCTGAGGGTTTTTCGTATAGTTTAGCCAATGCATCCATCATATCCTTCATTGTATTTTCTTTCAAAATGTTGAAAGCCACCGACGCTGCCAGGCTCAGTCATATCGTTCCTAGTGCCTTTCTGTCAAGAATCTCCCATTTTTCATCCTTCATGGCCATCGGCTTCTTTGCTATTCCACCCAATGGTAGGAATAGATCCTTCTGATATAAATAATCTTCCATCTGCATCTTTCATAACTGGTAGTTTTGGCCATTAAATTTCTCGACCCTAAACTTTCCATCTTTCGCCATTGCTCCCACTCGAACCAGGAACCATATTTTCCTACGAGTTACCTTTCACTCTGATACTAGTTGTTAGAAAACAAGTTAACAAAGAAATAAAATAAAACAAATGCAGAAATAAAACATGAAATATACACAATACAATAGATACATAGATGTATGCGGTTCACCTAGTGTGGGCTACATACACCAGAGAAATTTCCAGGTCCTTCCTTTATTATTGACAAGAAAATGGAGGGATACAAACTGAACACACCCATTGTAACTTCCTCTTATTTCTCTCACAGTATCCTCACTCATAATACAATATTCGCAATGATACATAGCCGCAATACATTTCCCTAATAAAAGAGGGTTGCCTTCTAGGGAAAAAAACCCTACATAACTTCTACTGTCAGATCTGCGACCTTATAATGAACGGTCCATATTTACTATGAAATTACAATATACATTTACAAGGCAATTTTTCCTTCGGGGGCTTCGCCCCCAAACCTCCATCGGGGGCTCGCTTTCCCCCAAACCCCACAGGAGGGGAAAGATCCCCCTGCACTCCCCACGTGGAGGGGTGTACAGTCTTCCAGGGTGTAAAGTCTTCATGGGGTATAAACATGGTTGAAAACAAAGACCTCTGAATCAGGAAGATAATCAGGCTCCACAACCAACAGAGGGAAGGAAGTTATACATCATGTCAATATTTCCTTAGTTTTTTTGCTTATAAACATATCATCGAAGAGGATGTTCGTCAAAAGGGAAAGTTAAGTAACATCTCGCTTATGTAACATCCCGCTCTTGAGCACACCTGATTGGACTTATTCTTTGAGGACACTTGCGTGAAAGTGATCCGGTTCATTATATGATTGACTGCCTTGATTATGATTATGAGATCTTGACGATCTAATGATATGTTATCTTGTTATATTTATATCGACAGGTGCTATTGACTGGTTTTCCTAAGTGTGTAGGAATTTGGACATTTGAGGATGTCGATGGAATCGACGGATCTCCTTGGACTCTGGATTGAGTCAGGGAGTGGATTGTTATGGTTTGAATGTTTTTTATATTATATATGTGACATATGATTGGATATTATGATGTTGATTATTATCGCTGACACCTTTTGTTGATGGATGCAAGCTGACGATAGCTTGCTAACCTATAACAACCCTAGTTAAATAATTAATTGTCATAGTTAAATAATTGTTTAAAGTATATTAAGTTTACTTAATTAATTAATTAATTGATTAATTAATTAATTAACTCATTAAATATTTGGGTAATGAATTTAAGTTTAATAAGTTTTAATTTATTAAAAGAAAACTTGACATATCGAAGGATGGAACCATTAAGGAGAAGGGGATAAGGTGGTTGGCATTGAATGGAGGGATAAGGTGGTTGGCATTGAATGCAGAGATAAGGTGGGTGAGTCTTAATGAAAGGAAGAGGTAGTGAATGGGGAAGGGGGTTATGAGAGGGAAAAACACTCGGGAGAAGGGGACTTTTTTTTTGCAAGGAGAATTATTTTCATATTACGAGACATTATTGGAGATTTTGATTTTTGGGGAGATAGGAAGACTGTATTACTGGTTTTGGTTGGTGTTTTTGGTTGGAGAAGCTTGTTGTAGGACCAAGACAAGGGGCACATGTTGCTGGGAGTCTTGGGATCAGGGGCCAGGAATCCTTATGGAATCCTGGAGCTAGGGAGCCAGAGAGGCTTTGTTCCTAGCTGGTTGGGTGGTTAGACAGTTTTGGGCAGTGCATCAAGCAGAGCATCAGGCAGAGTTGCAGAACAATGATAACATCAATTAGAGGTATGTATTTTCATTTTTTTGTTGTGTTATATAATTTATTATGATCTTCTCATACAATTTAATTAAGATGAATGGTTATATGTTGGTTATGAAATTGTGAAGATGTTAGGATAGCATTTCTCTAATTTAATTTATGTTTTATAAGGATCTGTAGGAAGAGGCCTTACACATGCTATCAGAGCCCAGTTTCAAAAATGAAACCTGGGCTTCACCACCCACAACACTGGGGTTTTTTCTTTATGCCAACATGGTCTACAACCCCTTCATCCACGATCCAATTTGAGTTGTTACAACAATGGCAAGCATCTCAGTGAGGGGGGGTTCATATATGCAGGACCAACCCACCATTCCCACAAACTAACACAAACTATTTGGAATAGGGGACTCTGTAAGGCCATATTTAGAAGCAGGACTGGTTCCAAATTTCACACTGCCCTCACCCCGGGTCACCAATTCTGAAAAAATTACTTGCAGACCTGAATCATTAATTCCCATTGTTTTACAAATTCTCCTTTTTCGTTTCAGTTTCCTTTGAAATTTTGGGATGCAGACACGGATAATGAAAACCAAACAACAATCATAGAACAATAATTTTAAGAAAGAAAACCTTAACCACTTCCAAGGTCTTGGGAAGACTGGGATTAAATCTTATGCATTGCATAGAACATCAATAATTTGTTGGCTCTTAAATACAACTCTTCTAAAAGTTGGTTGTAGTCTCTTTTTTAAATCACCTTAAGTGGAGTTGCTTCCTGGCTTAACTAAATTGAGCGAAGCAAATACTGTAGAACCTCGGTTCATCTAGACATAAAATATGGACATCAGCGTCAGATAATCATAATTTTGAAATCTTAATCTTTTAGTTACTTTTTACCATCCAACAATAAGGGCTCATTCTACACGATACTAAAGGTTAAAAATACTAGCCCTGCAAGAAACATAATGCAACAAGTCATGTTCATGGATTCAATACATCTTAGCCACTATTTCCCAACCTGTGGCATCTCTAGTTGGACAAGGGTTTGAACACCTGACTAGCCAAACATGAGCGACTTACGCAGCAGGCTGCACTCCGTTCATCTTGAATTTTCGTTATAGACAATGGTCACCATTGAGCGCAGTTGCTGCATAATTCACCTGCATGATAAGGAGGACACAAACCTATAGGGACGAAACGGGTACTTGTTGAGAATCGAACCCACGACATTGGCTTTTGTACATGCCCACCTAGGTGGGGGTTTTGGGTCCAAGGATTCCATTAGTGGACTGCGCCGAAAGAGGGCTAGGATGACCACATGGAGAAAAAAGAGCATTGAAGAGACTGAATTGAGCATTGAGATAATAATTTATTCTAGAAATGTATCATCTGACCAAAAAAAATAAAAAATAAAGACAGTTTTAAAGTTGTTTCGGCATTAATTTGACGTCATTTTATATTTAGATTACATGATAATTTAATATAATTTTATTCTATAGTTGTTCGTCGTCCTCTTCAAGAATAACAACCATACCAAGCAGTAGGGCCTCTAAATTTGTCCATAGTCATTATACAGGCATCTACCTTAAAATAAAGATCGTGTAAAATTAAATTATACAAGAATCTACCTTAAATAGAGACCGCGTAAAGGCATGGAGGGCCTGGCGATTTGGCAAGGCCTCATATGGGATATTCATTAAACGAATACGTGAGTAACCCCATTGATCTAGTGTCCTGTTAAGCCCTCGGATCAGAGACCTGGAGATTGTCAAGGCACCTCCATTTTCCCTCCAAAAATGAGAAAATAACACCAAGCCTGCACCCAAAGACCAAGAACCAAGAAACGAGGAGGAATCCCACCAAAAAAAAAACTGTGCACAACTTGTCAAGGAAAGAGCCCACGCACAGCCAAAGCTCATGCAGACCATGACCCAAGACGCGAGGGGAATCTTCTCAACAAATGTTAAAATTCGGCGACCACGACCCAAGCCATAAGGGGCAACTGCTCAATGAATTTAAAAAATCCAGCGACCACCACCATTTTGCAAAATCACAATCCATCAACACCGAGATACAAGTGTTCCCGCCAAATCCATGAGTAAGCACCTACCACAAGTCATACACAAAGCACCAAAGCCAAGCGATCAAGCACCAAGCCACAGAAGAGGAGGCTGGAAAAGCAGGCTTCAGAGGATGACAAACTTTCGTTAAATCGAAGGAGGAGCCCGTGAGGGCATAGTGCAGCTCGCAGGCCTTTTCCAAGCCACAAGGGAGGAGCCCACAAGAAACCAACCGATAAACCACCAGATCCAAGTGCACCTGCACCAAACTCAGCACGTTAAATGAGACAAGACCTAGCTTCTAGGGCCAAAGCCATCAAGGGAGGAGTTTTCGGCCATTACCATAACTCCGTCGCAGTTGCAGAGTGGGAGAAGCTCAGGCCGCACTTGCATAGTGAGAAAGGTGGCAAATGATGGAGCGTTTAGGGTTTGGGGATAGAGAGTCGGAAGGGTGCGTGTAGGGTTTAGATAAGGAAGGCAATGGAGGAAGCGAGGGTGGGGCGCATGGGCCTCATGCACCCACGA
>ML789417.1:877364-893046 GCA_009831015.1 Picea engelmannii
TAGTACATGCACGAGACTTGTATGTACTAGCTACACATGAATTTCTTGTACATGTACACTAGTATGTATGAGTTTTCTTGGCTTACTTACTAATAATGACGGTTATTTGTTATGAATGTGTGAACTGTGTCTTTTCCCTTGTATCATAAAATACTTTAACTTCAGGACGAAGTTTCCTGAAGGGTGGGTGTATGTAACAACCCTAGTTAAATAATTAATTGTCATAGTTAAATAATTGTTTAAAGTATATTAAGTTTAATTAATTAATTAATTAATTGTCTTGAATTATTAATTGTTTAATGTGTATTAATTAATTGATTAATTAATTAATTAACTCATTAACTTATTAAATATTTGGGTAATGAATTTAAGTTTAATAAATTTTAATTTATTAAAAGAAAACTTGACATATCAAAGGATGGAACCATTAAAGAGAAGGGGATAAGGTGGTTGGCATTGAATGGAGAGATAAGGTGGATGAGTCTTAATGAAAAGAAGAGGTGGTGAATGGGGAAGGGGGTTATGAGAGGGAAAAACACCCAGGAGAAGGGGAATTTTTTTTTTGCAGGGAGAATTATTTTCATATTAGGAGATGGTATTGGGGATTTTGATTTTTGGGGAGATAGGAAGACTGTATTACTGGTTTTGGTTGGAGTTTTTGGATGGAGAAGCTTGTTGTAGGACCGAGACAAGGGGCACCTGTTGCCGGGAGTTTTGGGCTCGGGGGCCAGGAATCCTTACGGAATCCTGGAGCTAGGGAGTCGGAGAGGCTCTATTCCTAGATGGCTGGGTGGTTAGACGATTTTGGGCAGTGCATCAAGCAGAGCATCAGGTAGAATTGTAGAACAACGATAACATCAGTTAGAGGTATGTATTTTCATTTTTCTGCTGTGTTATATAATTTATTATGATATGCTCATAAAATTTAGTTAAGATGAATGGTTATATGTTGGTTATGAAATTATGAAGATGTTAGGATAGCATTTCTCTAATTTAATTTATGTTTAATAAGGATCTATAGGAAGAGGCCTTACATAACCAGACTAACATTAGGAGTAAAGGGGTCACGCAGGACAACCAAAGATATTGAGGGAAAGGTGTGGCAACAACCCTGCCATGGCCTACTATCACTCCTGTCGTGGCTCGAACTATAGGATAACGATTACCTAATTTGAGAGATCCACGATGCCATGAGGGTAGACTGTGATAGTCTCTCACGATGATAATAAGGGGTGCACAATAAGGCAGGGTCCTTATTCCTTATAGGCCCTTAGTCTCTGACAAGGTCACCTGACAGAGTATTGACTCCAAGAGTTTGACGTCTACCAAAATCAGTCAAAAGACAAGTGCGTCTTGAAGGGCACGTCATGATTTTAACTTTGGTAAGTTAATAAACCTAGTATCTAGAAAATTATGCCTCCATAGGACCTGGTCGAACTTAAAATGAATGATGGTATGAGTAAAGTTTAATAATTAATTTTTCCCTTAAAAATTGTCGCCAAGCCAAGTGAATTTAAAACCTAGGTCTAAGTAGAAAACGTGAACAAAAAAAAAACTAAATGGACATGTAACAAGAAGGGGGTAAGGAAAATTCAAACATTAATAATCAAAGTAAAATTTTAATGAAGGATTAAATTATTAAAAGGGTAAATTGTTGTTTATATCTAAACTTTCTAAATCTGAACTTAGAAGAAAAAAGGAAACTTAAGGAAAAGGGGAATGCCTCTAACATAGTAGGGAATATAGTCTTTGGAACCTTCTAATTGTGAACTCAACTAGGTTTTAAGAAAGGTGTCAATCATTTAAGAAATGTAAGGGAATAAAGGGACATCGAGGAGCACTTTTAGGAACGTTTTTAGGTGGGTGAGGGAAAAAGGCAAATTTAATTAATTAATAAATTGTTTTTCTGGTGCAACTAAGAGATCAGGTGACATGTGTACGGGGAAGGTTTATCCTAATTAAATTTAATAAAAAGAATCTAATGAGGGTTTGAGAAACTAATCACTAAGAAAAATCTATAAAAAGGATGGTGGAGGAGGAGTATGCATCATGACTGTTAGGCATAAGGTTACGCTGCTGATATTTTTCTTGACTGATTTTACTTGCGAGAGTTGGGATGCCCAGCTCGATAGGGAGTGGTAGCTCGACCTTGCGAGGCAAGTGGAGATATAGACTTATCTCTGGTGGTGTGTGTGGCCCCTTTGCATCTCGGGGGGCTAAGGGGGAAGAAGAGTACCCCTAGAGTTGGCTGGGAGGTACCGGTGAGGTCTCCATGGTTAGCAAGCCAGAGAGAGGAGGGAGCGCAAGCATAGAATATCAGTGTCAGATTCTTCGCCTCGGTTACGGTAATCCTAAACTGTGTTGATTTAATTATGTTTCGAATTAAATTTTTGGATTCTATTGTATATGCATTCTGAAATTTTATTCAGGGAATGAAATTTTGTGAAGAATTAATTTAATCATGTAGATGCAGTGAATCTGTCTTGTATTTGTTCTCCATGAGAATTTCCCCCGGCCTTGTGTATTCTTCCTGGTTATTGTTAGTTTTCTCTCCTTGGAAAAACCCTCACGCTGAACTTTAAATGGATTGGTCAATTCCTAAGCTATTTGTCTTCTCTCTGGCAACCCAAGCTCTGAATTTTATTAGTTTGACTGTGTTGTTTTCCTTCTTTACACCATGAATGGCCTACCTTTATCTATGCACATCTTCTTCATTGATATGAGAAATTACGTCATTTCACCCAGCGATTATTAAATCTTTTTTTTTTTTCTCAACGTTTGAAGAGGAACACCACCTCTACTTTTATCGGTAAATTTAATTTTATCTTTGCGTTGCTGGATAATTCGTTTACACACACACTTACCCTTTCCTCCATCGTTGGACCTGGAGGTGCTTGTGTTTTGTTTTATTTCACTTTCCCTCAACATGAAATTTGGATTGCCCAGCCTGAGGGCAAGGATATTAAATTCTTACTTTTTAACTATTCATACTCGGCCACAAATGGCGTTTTTTCCCCTGCACATGAAGAGGCTTGGATTTTTATTTTTAAAACTGTTCTTGCAAGCCAAGGAACCAACGTTCTTCCTGAGATTAATTAAATCTAAAACCCCTCGGCCACTGATGTTTTCTCATCGTTTTACCACAGCTATTTGGATTTTCCCATGCGTTTTAACCTCTGCAAGGGACTGGTCTCCTCACGAATTTACCACTTCTATTGAAACTTTCCTCTACGTTTCCATGTGCGGTTCCATAACCAACTCGACGTCTTCTTCCCCACCTTTTTTTTATTCTGTAGTGACCCGCTTCACACCGTTGAATTGAGTGTGTTGACCCACGGTTGTAGTGACCTTGCTAGACCATGCTCTTTTGGTTGCTTCCTCTTTTATATTCAGGAGACCTCCAGAAGTTGTCAGTTGGCCAATATTTTTACAATTATTTAATTGCTACATAACGGTATATTTTACTAATGATTTAGTTGAAGATTCTATTAAGGATTTAACCACATATTTTATTAATCTTAAACCGCATATTTTATTAATCTTTAACCACATATTTTATTAATCTTAAACCGCAAATTTTATTAATATTTAACTGTGGATTTTATTAATCTTTAACCATATATTTTATTAAGGATTTAACCGTAGATTCCATTAAGGATTTAACAACAGATTTAAACACAGATTTTATTAATCTATGACTCAGTTTTATTAATGATTATTGTAGATTCTATTGAATAAATTCTCCATGACCTATTGATTGATTTCGGGATCGATTTGGTTCCTTTTTATTGATCGAGCCAGTGAAATGGATTCTGAGATGAGAGGAAGGCCTGATTGGACAGTCTTATGGGTGGCATGGGTGATTTTACTCTAGAAGGGTCTTCCGAGATTGGCATTGATTGAATTTCCCACTTGACAAGCATTTGAAATCAATGGATTACCATATTCTTATGCAACCTTTCAACTCTCACAATTACCAGTTCAAGTTTATATGCCTTTCTCATAGATTGAGGGTTCTGGAGGGAATTATGTGAAGTACCAGTTCGTCGATTGAGAACTAGAAAAAGAACTTCACATGAGAGGCCAAAACCACAGGAGAGTTGAGCCAAATCCAAACCAAATTATAGAGGGGAATCTCCTAGCAAGTGCTTCGACAGATATTAAGGACCTTTATTTATCACCTGGAGAGGACTAAGTCGTTGTCGGACTGATGATCTCCCACCGATGAGATTATGGCGGCTAGGATTGCGAAAATGTCAGAACACTGCCATCTTAGAGTCCCTGTCGAGGCCAGAATGATTGTTTCCCTTTTTAATCGTCCCTCTCAACTAGGCGTGACAGAATATCGCCATAGGATCCTTTCCTAGGATTTCCTTTTTCCCCTCCCTGTGTGGTGCCATATTTCGCTTTGCGTCTGGCAGTTGATTTATGTCTTTATTTTATGTTTTAATTAAATGCTATAAGAGATCTGCCATATAATTAGTTCTGAGAATGGGCGTTTGAATTATGTCTTTAATTTATGTTTTGATTAAATGCTTTAAGAGCTCTGCCATATAATTAGTTCTGGGAATGGGCGTTTGAATTATGTCTTTAATTTATGTTTTAATTAAATTCTTTAAGAGCTCGGCCATATAATTAGTTCTGGGAATGGTCGTTTGAATTATGTCTTTAGTTTATGTTTAATTTAAATGATTTAAGTGTTGGGTCCCAACTAATAAAATTTAGTCCTAATCTTTTCAGTTTAAGAATTTGCAGAGTGAAATTCAAATGATAACTTAGTATCCTTATTTTATCCAATTATACCACGTGATTATGGTCTTGCCTCCCTCAACAACTTCGTGGATGTATTATTATTTTATTATTAAATTTTAATGAGAGGTGGTCTTGGTCAACCACCCTTATCACTTACGTTAGACGATCCTTATCACTTGATACAATTAAAACCTAGCAATATTAGATTGCTGAATAAATTTGTTGGCCAAGTGCGATTTGTTTAGCGAATAATTAAGGTTGTTGTGCCACGATTAACGGGTAGTTGCTCTTGCGCATTGATTTTACAGTATCAATGAGTGATCTAGTTTACATTGAATGCGCGCATTGATTTAAAATGATCAGAACTATTGCGCCTAATTTTTAGGATGCACGTTGAATTTATGGTTTAGTTTTCCTTGCGCCTTACATACTGGATGATGAGATTAATTAGAAATTGGCTACTAATGCGTCCTTAATAATATTGAAGTATTGTTGATTCTCAAGGGTATTATCTTACGTCTTGTGATTTTCAAATGAATCATGCGTCATTAAATTTATGCTGACTGAATAAGTTAGGTAGTTGTTTTACACTCATGCGCAACGATTCTAATGTAAGAATAATTGTTTAGATTACTGGCGCCCTTGGATTTTATGTATTAAATGACGTCCTTAGACTTTAGACTTCTAGCACGTAATGTAATTGTTATGACATATGACTGTATTTTGCGACTGGGCCTTATGTCTCGAGAATAACAGATAATTTCTTTGCACCTTGGTTTAGTTTGGTCTGTTGTGTTGTGTGAATGTTGACTCGTGTACCTTGATTTGTTGTCATTTGTGTCGATATGTGTTTGTCATTCACGACAATGATGTGTCGTCTTTGTGTCATGATTGTTGTTAATGAATCAAATGTGATTGCATTTATACATTGCACTATGGGTCAGTGATGTCATTATTAATTGTGAGGTGAATTTCCTAACATAGCACTAAAAGAAAAAAAAAATGACATGTTGTACGTCACTGGTTGTCATAACGATGGGGTTGTTACAGAAAGTTAAGTTCAAAAATGACTTCGATAAACAACCTTCTGATGGTGCTATTGGAATATATTTCCATCGAAGAGGGGGATGTTATGTTATTTACTAACCTCAATGAGAAAGGTATCGAGGAATATTCCTCCCTCAAAAATCATGCTTATAAGAAATGTTCTATCTGCAGAGAGGTTGGAGTCTATGGATAGGAAGTGACTAACCAACCAATATCTCTTTTCCTCGTCATGCTAGTGGCCCATAAGGGACCCACTCTTATGAAATTAAGGTTCACCATGTAGACTATGTTTTAAGGACCAGTAATCACCTGACATGTAGGAACAGGGAAAGTGCTCCATGGCTTAGCAGAAATATATGCATCGGAGTAAGGTCTATCAAAAAGGAATTATTTGAAGTCGAGTTTAGAAGGGTGAAAAATCCTTCTGACAGTAACGAACCCGATAGAAAATTTTTAGATAGTGTTATCAGAAAGGTTATATCATAAGAGAAATCATAATTTTTTATTTGTTTATTCTAAGGAACAATTTCTTGATGGTTAATAGCCCGATATCTCTCAGGCATGATCAGGTAGGTGAATATTTGATTTGAGGTTTAACCTAACTCAAAATTTGGTATTTTTGGATAGAGGCTTATTGATATAAAGCAAAAAAACACAAGACCTTTGATTTTCATGGTGCTTGTTGGGTCAGGCTTGAGACTGTCTTAACAAACTAATATCATTCCTATGTTAGTATTAGATCAAGTTAGTAGTGATACAATACCTTGCCAAAATTTTGATAGGGGGAAACCACTGAAATCCTCTAAGTTAGAGAATTTTAGTGAGCAGTTGTGGGGGAACAACACAATATTTCCTCTCTGAATTTCATGGACCTTTGTAAGTGACGATTCTTCTCCTAGTTTTCTCTTCATTATTTGATTATCTTAAGTAAAAAGATATTCTAGAAGAATATGAACTTTAGTGCTCAAATCATTTCCATGATTTAGATATTAATAACTTTTGTTTTCTAAGAACTCTTCTTCTTTAGTGCTTTGCTCTGTGAGAAATTGAACAATGTGTTCTTCATTTTAAAATGTTTTCCAAAAATTCTAGTTGTATGGTATTGATGGCAGAAAAATCATCTTAACATGGAATGAATTATAAGATGTTTCCAGATTGAAAAATGAGGCTAATGTTTCCAATGAATCATCCCATTGATTTATTTGTCTGGGTATAATTGAAATGTTAAAGGAATTGAATTTTTGGATCAGTAATTGATATCTTATGTGTGAGTATTAATCCTTGAATCAAGGCTTCATACTCTGCTTCATTATTTGTACACTCAAATTGTAATAGAAATTCATGGGGATGAAATTATCATTGTGTATTTTTAAACGTGACACCAACTCCAGATCCAACTTTTGAGGAAGCACCATCAAAGAAAATTTTACAAATTTTTTGGAATGGGGTTTCATCATTATCTTCAATCCTAAAATCATATTCACATAAAATGGCATAATTACCATGACTAACATCAATGCAATCTACCACTACTTCAATTTATTTCTTCTTGAATAGAACAATATTTCTTTGTTCATGAGGTACCCTGGTGACTCCACCATCTTTATTTGGAAACATCATACAACTTCCATAATTCATTATGTATCCTCCCAAGGAAAAGAACAATTCCCTTCCTAAAACAACTCCATATGGTGTAGATAGGTCGACCACAATTATAGTAAAAATTGTTGTGATATGTGGTGCATAGTTAATCCATGCATAGATATCCTTTATTTCCCCATATGCTAGGAATTTTCTCGAATCAGTTGAATAAATGATTTCTCTCATTTCATAATATTCAGTGCACTCCAAGCTAATTTATTGTAGTATGGAAAGAGGCATGATATTATTTGTGGTATCATATCTACCATACAATTATGTAATATCAGCTCATGTGTCTCCAAAGATATATAAAAGGGAGGAAGTTTTACTCATGTTCTCACAAAAGGGACAAGACATTATTGTTGATTATTGATGATTGTTTCTTCTACTCTTGTATTAGGATTGTCTCCATTTTCCAATAAATTGAGTAGATTTTCCTTTTGTTGAGGAATTTTTGTTACCTCCAAAAATGGAAGAGTAATCTATAATTTTGACAGATAATCAATAATATTATAAGTCATCTTAGAAGAGCTTATTCTCTTAGAATTTATTAATACTTGTTCACCACATTTCCTTGGTTTTCTTTGGAAGGAACATTTTATAGAATAGAAGGGTTGCCTTTAAATACTTTAGCTCTTTCCACTTGTGGAGGAAATTTTTTTTTTCCTTGAAACATATCTAATTGATCCCTTGTTTGGACTATATTAGCTTGTTCCTTATTTAAAGGTTCATCTTCTTCAGCTACCAAGTCTCCCTATGAAAATGACATTGTATTATCATCCATCTCCATGGATTCAAGAATTCCATAAGGTTACTCACTATTGACCTTCGAAGGATCTAAGAATTGGTTTTCACCCTTGAGAAATTTATCATTAATTTCTTCTATTACAACAACATTGGTATTTTGAAACCAGGGAGCTCTAGGCCTATGATTGTCACCATTGTGGTTTATTTATGGACGTTCCCTAAATAAATATGTGGGTGATCCAATATTTTTATGATATGGATGTGGTATTTTTTCTTCAACTCTCCTCAATCAAGTTATCTCATTCTACCCCTGTCTAACAATTCTATTCAACTATGCAATTTTTGCATCTTGATTTGCATGAGCAGGTTCATTTGGTAGAGGAATAACTTGCACATTTGGTGGTTGATCATGAAAGATATCTCTTGCAACTGCTCTATCATCTACATTTTAGACTGGTGTGGATGTGCTCTGATATGAAACTACAAGGGACATCATATGTCATTGCACTCTTCCTAAAATAATATCAGGGTCGACATTGCTTTCCAACATATCTTCCTCCATTTCTTGTTCTTTCTTCGTAACATAATTTAATGTAGAAAATCAAGCATATTTGATTGCATATTTTACATTTACAGGAATTGCATTTATGAAACATCCAAGAATGACAGGGTCATTAGGACATTGATCCTATGGTATTTGTTGTAAAGTCCTAAAAAATCAGAGATTAAAATTTTTAATTTTGTCATTCTTATCCAAATGGATATGAATAAATTGATTTAATAGGGCATGATATGCAATAGGATGAGAATATATATACCTATGAATTCATATTCAATATCATCAAAACATGTGATTGAGTTCTCTGGTAGGGACAAATATGATTCATAAGTCATACCAATCAAGGTTTGAATAAATACTATGACCATGACATCATCATGTGCTACTCTATTTATATAAGAAATTGTAAATAATTGATTAATATGTTTATTATGATTCATTATTCCATTGCCATTAAATAATGACAATACCCCAACATGAATATTTGGCAATTGATGATTTGTTCACCTTGAAGAGCCAGAGGACTTATTCTTTGTCTCTGTTGGGTTTTTATATTCTTTGCAGTGAAAGTCGAGGTGGATTGACTGATAGTCAAAGTCGAAGGTCAAGGTGGTTTGATTGGGTAAATACGAAGTCGAGGTGGATCGAAAATAAGTCAAAGTTCAAGGTTAGTCGACTGGTTAAAGTCGAGTTGAAGGTCGAGGTGGTTCGACATGGTAAAGACATAGATAACAAGTTGAAGAGGTCAACCAACAAGAGGTCGACAAGCCAAGCTCCTATACCACATCCAAGGTTGTTAAGACAAGCTCCTATACCACATGATCCAAGGTTGGCCTAACAAGAGTCACAAGTATGAAATATTTAAAGATTGTGCTAAATATTGTGTTAAAGAATGTCGAGCAGTTCGAGAATAGAGATCGAAAAATTCAATGGCCAAAATTTTGAGCTTTGGAATCTTAAAATCGAACATCTCCTTGTAGATCGAGAATAATGGAAAATAACCTGTCTAGGCACCATGCCGATAGTTATGTCGACAAAAGAATGGTAGAAACTCGAGAGAAGAGCAAGGAGTACGATTCAACATTGTATTATTTGGTGTTGTTGAATGTTTATGGTGAAGATTCAACCAATAAACTATGGGACAAGTTGGGGAGCTTGTAATAGTCGGAATCTCTAGTAAATAAGTTGTTTCTCATAAAGAAATTGTATCTTTTGAGGATGAGTGATGATAGTTCGGTGATTAAGCATTTAAATTCTTTTAATACCATTATAATCCATTTATCTTTTGTGGATATTAAAATCACTAAGGAGGAGAAGTGTATTATCCTATTGTGTTCTTTTCCATAATCCTAGGATAACTTAGTCGTGGCTATAGGAAGTAATACAACCACATTAGTGATAGAAAACGTGGTTGCATATCTACTGTCGGAATAAATGAGAAGAAAGAGAATGGAAGGATCGACCAAAGATTCTTTAATGGTGAGTGGTCGAACCATTTATAGAGATAAAGGAAAATTATTCAATAGAAATTCCAAGTCGAAGGGTAGATCTAAATCCCCAATTCAGTCGACAAGAAGATGTTGGAAATGTAGTAAAGTTGGGAATTACAAAAAGGACTGCAAGTCGAAGGTGATGAAAGTTAGTACATGATTCGACGAGAAGCAGTCGACTAAGAGACAGGTGACTCCAGATAAGGGAGGTGATGTGCACCTAGTCAGATCAAGATGTTTGGTTGATTGAATCAGGAGTCGTCTATCATATGACACCACATAGAGAATGGTTATGTGAATATGAATGATACGAAGGAGGAGAAGTATTATTAGGGGAAGAATCAATAACCAAAATTGTCGGATGGGGAAGAGTTCGATGGATACTATAGAATGGGAATAGTGGAACCCTTCCATGTGTGCTACACATTCTAGGTTTGGAAAGAACCATAATATTTGTCAGTAAGATGAGTGATGCGAGAGTGCACACTCTATTTCCTAAGGATTCGTGCAAGATGGCCAGAAGTGTGATGGTCTTAATGAAACAAGTTCGGATTGGAACCCTATACAAGTTGCTAGGGAGTGTAGACTCGAATTGATGCAACAACATCAATGTTCCCGAAGGAGACTCAACTTCAACTCAACTCGAGATAAGTTGATTCAAACCATCTAGAAAAATGATCGTAAATTTGACCTAACCATGATATGGTACGAGAGGATGGGACACATTGGAGAAAAAGGACTTTGAGCTATGCATAAAAAAGGTATGGTCGGAGAATTTCCTGAATGCAATTTAGAATTCTTCTTTTGTGAACATTTTATATATGGAAAATAGAGTCAGGTGAGGTTACCATCTGGTTCGATAAGGGAAAATGGGATTCTAGAGCTAGTTCATAGTGATGTGTTTGGCCTTGTTATAGTGCCTTCACTTGGTGGATCCTAGTATTATGTCTCCTTCATAGATGATTTTTCTAGGAAGACATAGATATATTTTCTGAGGAATAAATCATAGGTTTTCAAGAAATTCAAGGAGTATAAATCTCTTGTATAAAACCAGAAAGATAAGAAGATTAAGGTGTTGGGAACTAACAACAATGGTGAATTCTATGGAAAATAATTTGATCTGTTCTACAAGCAGTGTGGCATAGCACGCAAAACTAGCACACCATATACCCCCCAAAAAATGGAGTTTCCAAGAGAATGAATAGAATGTTGATGGACAAGGAAAGGAGCATGCTCATTGGTGTTGGGCTTGCACAAGAATTATGGGTGGAGGCATTCGACACTACAAAATATCTATTGAATATGTCTCCTTCATCAATGCTAGTCGACATGACTCCATATGAGGTATGGATGGGTAAGAATCCTTCGGTTTCACATATCAAAGTATTTGGCTATGATGCATTTGTGCATGTTCCCAAGGAAAAGAGGAGCAAGCTAGACAAGAAGGCAGTCGAATGTGTTTTCATTGGATACAAATAAGGAATGAAAGGATATAAGCTATGCGATCCTACATCAAGAAAAATAGTGTACAATAGATATATGGTCTTCAGAGAAGTCATAGGTAAGTCTGAGCTTGAATAAATTGTTTAGACCAAGAATAATCATGAGATGGTGCGGTCTAAACTGAGGAACGAAGAAGATGATTCAGATGAGTCGATTGAATTAGAGGAAGAGGTGGAACAAATGACCATGGTTGTAGGGAGGTTACAAAGAGTAATAAAACTCATAGAAAGGTATAGTCCGCTCAACTTCCATTCCACATTCATGTTAACCGCAACCAACGATGAGCCCAAGTCGATCAGGGAGGAAGTCAACTCAGTAGATGGAAAACTATGGAAGGATTCCATGGTCAAAGATATGGAATCCTTGCACAAGAATGAGACATGGGACTTAATCAAGTTACCTAGTGCAAAAAATCACGTCGGTAGTAAATGGGTATTCAAGAAGAATATGAATGCATCAGGTCAACTCGATAAATTCAAAGCTCGATTGGTAGCAAAAGGATATTCACAAGCCGAAGGAGTCTACTTTGGTGAGATTTTTTCCCATGTTGTAAAATTAACTTCCATTAGATTACTAATGTCTCTAGTTGCAACATTTGATCTGAAAATAGAATAGATGAATGTGAAGACAACTTTCCTACATGGGGACTTGGAAGAAGAAATCTACATGAAACAAACTGAAGGAGTTGTAGTAAAGGGAAAGAAAGATTTGGTGTGTAAAATGAAAAGATCCCTTTTATGGTATAAATAAATCACCAAGGATATGGTACCAAAAGTTCTATACATACATACTTAGTTTGCTATATTTGAGAAGCAAAGTTGATCACTACATATATTTTAAAGAATAAGGTGGGAGTTTCATATATGTAGCTTTGTATGTCAATGACATGTTGTTGATTGGAAATAACGTGGACGCAATAAAGGAGGTGAAGAAGAATCTATTCTCCAAGTTTGACATGAAGGATCTCATTGCAACTAACTTCATTCTGGGAATGGATATTAATAGATATCGAGAAACTAGAAAGCTATGGTTGAACTAGACGAAGTATATTGAAATAGTTTTGAAACGTTTTAACATGCAGGATTGCAAACCGATGAAGATGCCAATTCTTGTGGGAGAAAGGGTAATTGTTGAACAATGTCCAAAGACACAAGAATAAATAGAGGACATGGCACGTGTTCCCTATGAAATTGTTTTTGGTAGTCTAATGTATTCGATCATCTGCACTCGACCATACATTTACCATGCAATGGGAGTGTTGAGAAGATACATGTCGACACCTGGGAAAGAGCACTAGATAGTTTTCAAAATAGTATTCAGGTATTTGTGTGGCACAAAAGACTATGCTATATGCTACCAAGGAAAACCTTGAGGTGTCAGTGAATTAAATGTACATGGATTTGTCGACACCGACTGTGTTGGAGACCTGGATCGATGGAGGCATCCCAATGGATATGTCTTCAATATGTTCAATGGAGAAATCAGGTGGATGAGTAAGTTATGTTAAAAAATAGAATATGAATACATGGAATCCACTCATGGAAGAAAAGAAGCAGTATCATTGCAAAGGTTGTGTTCAGGAATCGGTTTTGAGTAGAGAGTTATGAAGATAAGTTGTGATAGTCAAAGCGCAATATTTATGGCAAAGAACCCAACTTATCATTCGAAGACTAAGCACATTTATGTATAATACCATTTCATGAGAGACATAGTGGAAAGAAACAAGGTGCTACTGGAGAAAGTACTAGACATGTTGGAAAACATAGTAGACTTGTTTACCAAGTCTGTGAGTGTTATGCGGTTCTCTTGGTGTAGAGAGGCAATTGGAATTAATGCCCTGGGTATGTGAATGAAAGTTTTAAGGTCTCCTGGTTTCAAAAAAGAATACAACAAGTGGGAGAATGTTGGGTTGTTATATTCTTTGTAGTGAAAGTCGAGGTGGATCAATTGACAATCAAATTTGAAGGTCAAGGTCGTTTGACTAGGTAAAGAGGAAGTCGAGGTGGATCGACAATAAGTCGAAGGTTGAGATTAGTTAACCAGGTAAATTCAAAGTCGAAGGTCGAGGTGGTTCGACATGGTAAAGACATCGAAAAAAAGTTGAAGAGGTCAACCAACAAGAGGTCGATAGGCGGGCATGTGTTGACTAACTGAAGATCGAATGAAGGTCAACTAGTAGTCAATGGTAATCCAAATTGGTAGTTGACTATAACAGAATCCTGAGATTCATGGTATTTCTAGCCAATGATCTGCATGAATCTATAATCTTTTTTTGGTGCCTTTTCTTTATGGTTTTTCTTGTTGTAAATCCTATAAATAAGGCATGTTGTAAGGCTGTAAAATCTAATCAGTGAATCTTGAATCTTTAGATGATGAATGGCTAATCACAAAGAGTCTGTAATTTAGAGGTTGTTGGTCATGTAGATGTAATATGATTTGGATACATGGTTGTCCTTGTGTAAGTACGAGGGTATGATGTTGATTTTGTCTTAGGTGTGGACAAAGGTTAGACATGCAACCTTTTATTTTGAATAAATAAGACAACAAGGAGAAGAATGCTCAAGGAATGCTAGTTTTCTCGGTTTGGGTTTCTAGGGTAAATATGTGTGTATTGTGTGCTTGTTGTGTCATTTACTTTCTTGATTAAATATTTCTTCCTCTCTTTTGCTAGGTTTAGCGTGGAAGTGCATCTCATTTCCTAACAATATCCACCTCTAATTTCTTTGTCTGCCATTATTTCTTCTACCTTCTTCTCATATTTCTTCATTTCTTGGTTCTACATATCATTCCTCATGGTCTCCCATCTCTTCTTTATAAACAATAGTTGATGGAAATAAAGAGATAGAATCTTGAACCCTAGAGAGATTGGCTTGTTCAATGATTTTTCTTGTACTTCTTGTTATTGGGCATTCAAAATATTTCGAAGCATCTAGTATTTTGAATATTTAATGGAGTCACCTTTTGAAATTGTGAGGAACTGGGGGCTCTTGTTGAGCCAATACTTTCCAAGATTTCCCATTTTCTTCTTGATTCTTTGTTGTTTTCAAGACCAAATTATACAACTAATTCAAAAAAATTCTTTGGTCATCCAATCCAATGAGAATATGCAGTCATTAAATGGATATACAAATTTAAAATTTATTTGACTTCCTAGTATGGTCGCCAAAAATGTTGATCCCTTTTCCTTTTAGGGACAAGAGTCAAGCTCCTAGGGTCTTCTTGAAATACTTATCAACATACAATCTACATTTTTATATAGGTGGTACTCCTCTTTCTCACTCCGATATTCAATATACTTGCTCATAACATAAATTCATACATTCATAACATCAACACGTGTGAGTGGACCAGGTGGTATAATAACCGAATAGATAACAAATGATTTATAATAGAAAGATAATAATCTCACATGCAATTAAAAAACAACTACATCCATTCCATGACATTAATTAATTTAGGTAATGAGAAAAATATTTTGAAGCAAGATTCATAGACAAAAAATAAAACCGATGGCCCATAAATCAAAGAGATTTAAATTATTTCATTCATTTAGAATCATAATATGCATAGGATAAACATACATGAGATCTCATGCTTTATAAAAAATTTGACACCACAAATGTTGTGAACTCTTGGAATAGCTCTCTGTGAGAGAAAAAAAATAATTACTCATTTATGTTCAAGTTTGAATAAAGTGCTTGCCTATCGCAAAACATAATGTTCTTGATACTTAAACAATTAAATTAAATGCATTCTTCCAAATGGATTGGGATGGGGATCCCATGGACCAAATAAAATAGTAAAGATAACCTGGAAGAAAAGGAGAAATGCAGTCAGGGATCGAATTTACAAATGAACCATACACTAATAAAGATGTATGATCAAAGACTGGGACGAAAAGAGAGGAAATGCTTCAAAAGAGATGCACTCACAAAATAGTAGA
>ML789417.1:903297-926190 GCA_009831015.1 Picea engelmannii
GCTACATCCTTCCTAGCATCCCATAAGGAGAAAATACCTAAACCATGGAGGGAATTTTTCAAACCATCTAAGAGGATGAAAGAATCAAAAGGGCCTTCCCACGGGTCCTCCCCTCTCCTTAACAATTTTCCATTCCCAATTTTCCAAGAACACCACTTTTTTATTAAAGTAAAATCTTCAACCACTGCTTTCCATCATATGGAATAGTTGGATATGTATTTATTTGTTTCTCTAAACCCATCCATGATTTATCTACCTCATAAATATTTGGCATTCAACACCCCGCCCCACAATTGAGAGTTGTGAGCTAATCTCCATAGGTTGTTACTTTCTAGTGCCTTACTGAACCAGAAGGGGTTTTTTATCCCCATCCACCTAAATTGTTTGATCCCCCTTACACTGGTCCAAAGTGAAATTCTCAATGGAAGAGGAAGGCAATACAGATTTATCCATGTTTATATGCATACCTGTAGTTGTGCAATACAAGTCAAGAATGGATTTTATCACTTTAAAATCCTTAACATTACCTAAACCAAAAATAATAATGTCATCTACAAATAATAAGTGGGAGAGAAAAACATAAGGGGCCATCTTAAGCCCTTTTAAAAGATCATTTTTCTAAGTGTTGTCAATGAGTTTGTTGAGACCTTATACCATAAGGAGAAAGAGAAATGGGGACAAAGGGAAGCCTTGTCTCAAACCTCTTGTAGGGTTGAAGAATGTAGATGGGGATCCATTAACCAGAACTGCAAAGGAGGTAGTTTACATAGAACTCATTTTCCAATTAACCATATGTAAATTCATACCACTCTGTATCAAGACTAATATCAAGAAATTCTAGTTGAATTTATTATATGATTTTGATCAATATAACTTCAAAACATAGGAAGGGATAATTTTTGTTTTGATGGAATGAAAAGATTCATGGGCCAGAGAAACTGCATCATGGATCTTTCTGTTAAAAAGGAATCCATATTGTTCTTCAAAGATCAACTCACTTAGGACAAGTTTAAGACGGTTTTCAATTATCTTGGAAATGAATTTATAGATTAGATTGCAATATGAAATAGGCCTAAAATCACCAAAGTATGAGGTCTCCTTATTTTTTGGAATCAAAGCCAAGAAATTCTTATTTAAGGATCCCAAAACTTTGGTTGATCTTTGAGATTCCTTAACAGTCTTTAGTAAATCCTCTTTTATGAGATCATAAAATCCTATAAACAATTTGAGCGATAGGTCATCTGGACAAAGGATTTTGATTCTCTTGAAAGCCTCCAGGGTAGCCAAAATTTCACCTTCCAATATTTCTTCCTAAAGAGAATCGTTCATTTATACAGAAATAGATCTAGGGAAGAGATCAATAACATCGAGGATTTCTTTCATGGGGCAGCCAGGGGGGCTTTGAAAATATAAAAAAAACACTGGATGCCAGCTTGAGCAATATCGGGGAAGGAGGAGACCTTTCAACCATCAAGGGAATTTATCTCTAAAATAGAGTTGAGATTCCTTCTATGGTTTACGTAATTTTGGAAAAACTTAGATTTGTTATCACCCTCTTTTAACCATATTTCCCATGCTCTTTAACCTCCATTTTATCTCTTTAAGAGAAAAGATATCCACCTTTTGTTTAAGTAAATATATTATCTCATCTTATTCCTCCTTTGAGAGAGAGTCTAGAGGCTTTGAGATTAATAATTCAACAAGTTTGTTTTCCACTTATCTCGAGGGATTTGTTTTTTAGGTTAAAATTTTGCACCCATTCCTAAGATACCCGCCTCACTTTTTCAATATTAAGGCCCATTTTATGGATGAAAGAGCTGCCTGTGATATCCTTAAGATGAGACCAAATTTTTGAGATCATTTTTTTGTAATAATGTTCTTTCAACCAATCATGGTTGAATTTAAGGGGGGAAGGGGATCTAGAAACCCCATTTGGGATACTTAAAAGAATTGACGTGTGGTCAGAGATTCCCCCTATCGAAATTGTTCATTTGATTATCCAAGAGATAGTCAACATGTTTTCTTCCACTATGAACCTATCTAGACATTTCATCGCAATGCCATTTCCCTTTTTTCCATTACTCCAAGTTTGAGAAATTTTAGGAGGCTCCAAGTCAACCAAATTATGTGCAGAGATGCCATGAGAAGAAAAAAAAACCTCTAAAGGGTCCCTCCTAGGATATTTTCCCCACACTTCTTTAAGAGAAATAATAAAATTTAAATCGCCTCTGATAATAACATTCGACACCTGAAGGAAACCATAATTTCTTAACCCTTCCTAAAATGGCCTTTTGTCAACATACGAGCCATATATGTTTAGAATTATAAAAGAGGCATCCAAAGAGGGATAAAAAAATATCCAAAACTAAACCAAAATCAAAGAAAAAAGATGAAAAATTCTTGAAATCGGGTCCCCAAGCAGACATAAGGCCTCCTGAGAATCCCACTGCATCCTTAGAAAAAAAAAAACAATCCTTAAGCCAAGGACGAAAAGAATCAATAACCTTCTCAGCCGAGCACATTGTTTCCCAAACTAGAAGAATATCAGGGCTACACTCAACCACCATCCTTTTTAGGCTCTATGTTTTAGGGGCACCCCTAACCCCTCTTGCATTTAGGGATAGAATAATCAATTACAAATTCCAGAAAGGGATTTCCCCGCTCCAAGGGGCCTCAAAATGGTCATTTGTTTTCCATATTTTATTTCCTTCATAGATTTTTGTTGCACTGTGAACAAATGGTTTTTACAACCCACATGGGTAGACAAATTTTTTTCCAAGGATAGCTAGACCACAAAAACATGGGGGATCCTCTACTTTTTTGACATGGGAACATAATAAATAGTCATATTTTATCATGGGCTTAGAATATCAGGATCCCAAGTGAGAGAAAAAAGGTAGGATCACCATATCCGTCAAGAGATTCGGCTAGATAGGAGTGGAAACCTCTGTTAAAGGGAGCGGTTGAGGACTATGAGGTTTGACAATCCTAGAGCATAAAGGGGAATGGGTTTCCTTTGGAAATAAAGGAAGAAGAGATGATAATCACTCACCAAAAGCATAGACCAAAAGACAAACATTGGCATTCAATGAGACATCCTTTTTAGAAAAAAAAAAAAAAATTGAGCTATTTTTTTTAGGATTGTGGGACTTACCAGAAAAAGGAGCTTTGGGATTTCCCCCATCACGACCTTCTTATAATTTCCTAGAGTTGTATCGATATCATGAGAACGATGTAAAATCCTTATCCACCACCTTTTCAGAAATTTTTGAGTCCGGATCAACTTTCTTCTTCCAAATGTTTTGGAACGGGGGGAAGAGAGATGTGGGATGATGACATTGAGCCATTATATTCCCTATCTTATGGAATCTGAACCATCTAAATGAAACCTCCAGTAGTTTATGCATTGTAACCATGAAAAAAATCAACCACAAGCTCAATCTCATCCAAAAGACATGCTTGAAGGTCTACTTCGATTTGAATCCATGCCCAATGTCTGTTTGGTTTAGATTCCCAATCTAGTTCAAACCCAACAAAAATCCCAATCTAGTTTCCAATGGACTCCAAAATAGAATTGTGCCAAAAAACCAATGGAAAATTAAGGAGAATAGCACAATCAATGGAAGAAGAAAGAGAATATTGATTGCGATCAAAATTTACAACCCACTCATTCAAGACTAGGCCAGATGGACCCTAGTTTTGTACCTTTGAAAAAATATTCTCCAGGTCTTCCTTTGAATTAAACTTGGAAATGATCCATCCCATTAATAGAGTGTGAAATATAGGTCGATACCCAAGCATCCCTTCCCAATGCATATCTAGCCAAGTTTCTAGAGAAGTGGTATGAACAATATTACCTAAAAATCTTCCAATTGTCATGCAACCCAAGAGAGATGGAATTTTGCTCATCACCACGTCTTCACCAACCACCATGTGCATTTTTTTCTTTCTTAATCTGACAGCATCTCGGTTTGTGCTTGGGTTCGAATCGCTACTCTCCACTACGCCCAGAGGTGCTAACTGGATTTACCAACTCCGAGAGCATGGATTTACGAGTCTGGGTAAGGATTTTATGCTCATAAGAGTTGATTCAATATAAAAATTCAAGTTATATTGAATTTTTATGTTTATTAATACATTATAATGTTCATTAAGGGTTATATTTTATTGAGTTTGATTGATTTTAGTTGGAAATAGTTGACTATGGTTGAATGTGTGTTAGGATATTTAGACACCTAGAAGTTAGTTAAGATCTACTTGGTCTAATGTGTCATTAGGTAAAAGTGTGTTTCTTTAGTATGCATTAGTATGCATTTATAGTTAGGAAATCTGACGGTCACGATATATTCTCGACATAGAGTGATCTGATTGTTCATATTCTCCTCGATCTTAACGTCCATTGATTTGTGGCTTGATACCTGATTGGTCCATGATCTCTATTTAAAGAGCATGGAGGGTCATGTTTCGATGATCGATTGTGAGAAACTCTCTTGTAAAATCTCTCTGTAATCTTTTTCTTTTTTATTAATAAAATGCTCCAAGTGGTCATGTTGGTTGGGGCCGTGGATGTTTCCCTGTAAGGGTTTTACCACGACAAAAAATCGGTGTGTTAATATTTGATCTGGTTTTGTGAGTGGTTACTGAAGGTGTTCATCCTCTGTTGGAATACATGTATTGTCAAACATGGTATCAGATCATGTTTGAAGACCCGCTCCTATTGTAGATCGAGATCGTGAAGATGAGTTACATCATCTTCATTTTCTTCCATTTTCGTACATTTCTGGGGTGAGAGGACTATTCCATTGTGTCTAGAGCGCTCATTTCAATCAAGAACATTTTTTCGCTTCACTCGAAAAGGTTTTTGTTTGCCCAAGATACGACCATTTTAGTTAGATCCAGAGGTATAAACCCTGAATACACCCTTTTTAAATTTCTACAGAGTATTATTTCAGTTTTATATTGTTTGTTTCCGGGTTGCTGCTCTTTTAGATCTGTGTATGCTCTTTGCCCTGTGCCTTGTGTGATCTCGGAAAATTAGAAACAATAGGAAAAGGTGCATTTTCCAGGTAAGCTAACCGAGATCTAACCTTGTTGTCATTGAGAAGCGAAAAAAAATTATTTTGTGAAAAGAGTTTTTTATTAGCACACTCTCCAAGGTTGTCTTCCACAACAACACCCCCAATCCTCCAACTAAACAATATAATATGTTTTTCTAGCCCACTTGGTTAAAAGTTGCCTTATTAAGTAATAGGTATTGAGTTCAAGTCTCTCTTTTTGTTACCTTTTTTGAAAAGGTTCATGCTTCATTGTAAAGTGTACTTCACTTCAAGTATAAAATTGAATCACTATAAGTAGCTTTAATATTTTATTTTAGAGTTATTTATTTTGCATGCAACTTTATTTTATAAAGTAACTTCATTGTAAAAGTGATCCCCACTTCTTTTTATAAAAGTGGGTCACTTCATAAAACAAGTTGTTTGTAAAAGTGAGGTTATTTGGAGGGGTATCACCACCACGTGCTTCTTTGGTTACCGTTTATGCCTTTTTTTAAAAGGGCTTAACTTTCACATCCGAAGTCTGTTTTCAGTGCTGTTTTTTTTAAAACCGCCTAATTTTTTGAGATATTTCCATCTAGATCATCGGTTTCAATTTTTAAATACATATTATCTGCATATGTAATATGGATTCTTCCAGTAATATTTTTCTTACCAACACCAACTATTTCCAATGGAAATCCCATATGGAGGATTTATTAAAAAGTAAAGGCTTGTACCAAATTACCTTGGGAAAGGAAAAATAACCCACTAATGTTGATAAGAAATTCAAATGGGATAATAGGAGTGACGAAGCACGTGGATTGATCTAAATGTCCATCTCTCCTGATTTAAGGTTCCACCTTCAAGAAATTACTGACCTCGATGAAGCTTGGGAAAAGATTAAATTTGTGTTTGGTAAACACAATATTATTTGAGCACATCGGTTAGAAAATCAAATACTTAATTTAAGTCCAAATTATTTTTCTTTCATTGAAGACTATCTATCTGAGTTTAAAACACTTAGAATTTTATGTGAAGAATGTCAAATAAAGCTGGAGGAAGAGTGTTGCATATATATTATTGTTTATAAGCTAGGTAGTGCATATTCTGTGTTTGTATCTACCTTTTATGCCATGAGAGAGGTTCTGAGGAAATCTTATAAGAAACCCATTCTTGAGTCCTATTGTGATGCTTTTATTAGAGAGCAATATAATATTGTACAAATTAGAGTGATCAACATTGTAGGTACCTCCAACAAAGCCTCAGTCGCCTAGCAGAAAGATCAACCCAAGAATCCCAAGGAGCAAAATCCTTGCCACAACAACAAGCAACATAAGGGTCCCAAACCCACTCAGACAACTTCAGCTCCTAATGGTGACAAATGAGCAAAATCTAAAATTAAGAAGACTGAAAAACATTGCAACTTTTTTGATAAATATTGTCATGATGAGTCCAAATGTTTCAAGAATATGGAAGCTTTAGAAGTAGTGATGAAGAATCACAACATCAGTATTGATTCTACTTCTTCTTCTTCTCATGGACATGCACTTTCTGCTTCTGGTTTCTCCTTCAATGAAACTTCTACTTCTTCTGATGAGTGGCTTATTGATTCTGGAGAATCTTATCATATGTCTAAGGATAAAGACATATTTTTTGCTCTAAATGAATGTAACACCAAGAAAATATTTGTTGGTGATGATAGATATCTTAGTGTTGTAGGATCTGGAATAGTTCAAGTAGATAATGGTCATTTCAATGATGTATTATGTGTTCCAAGTCTTTCTTGTAACCCTATATAAGTATATCAAATCACTCATTCAGGTGAAGGTAAAACTATAGAGTTTTCATCTCACCAAGTTGTAATTAAGGATCTAAAATATCCTAAGCATGTTCTTGCAACTAGAATTGTTGATGATATTACCAGGTTGTACAAGTTTGACAACTTTGGGTCATCATCTTTTCCATCAGTTTTTGTTTCTCATAGCGATGACTTGAGAAAACTTTGGCATGAGTGGTGATCCGGGATATTTTCGTCTGGTGACTTATTAAAGAATTGTATAAAATGAGCATAAACTAAAGTACACCATAAAGAAGGAAAAACTTAAAAGGAAAGAGACATAAGCATGAAATATAAACGCAAAACTTGATAATGGAGTTTGACCCTGGTGGACTACGTCTTCAGGTCCTGCTCTCAAATGGGTAGGCCTTTTTATTAACTCCACAAAAGAATTGGAAAAAATACATAAGTATACCTCATTCTGGAGTTAAGCTACAAATTTTTTGCTCAGATCAGAAAACAAACATCTCCACTGTGTTTGTGGCATCGAATTACCTAAAAATGACTGTCTCCATGCCTCGATCCAAGTCTGACACTTTCAGGCCCAAGAGACACCCATGTCTCGGTTTTCATCCCTGCCTCTGCAATAAATCACTGGCAATTTTCTCGAAATATGTGCCTAGTCTGTACGGTCACACCTTGCTCTCCTCCTCCTCTCATACACTGACAAAAACCCCCTTTTATAATATAATGTGGCGGTTGTGTAATAATGGGGTTGTTGGCCAAACAGTTAGCGGATGTTATATTAAGACTTTGGTTGGAGGAGGTCCCGGGGTCAAACCTATGGGACTCTGTTTTCTTTGGTGTATCGTTTGGCGATTGGACATATTTGGTGGAGGTTTGGAATCCCGTAACTTTTGGAACCCCGAAGCACTAGTTCTAGAGTGTGCGAATATTGCAATTGATATATACCATTTGTTGGAGTGTGGTCGCGTGAATTAGCACATAACTAGGGGATGGGTCGAGGGCGTAGCCCTTTTTTTCCACACACATAGAACATTATTAACTTAAATAATATTTGTGCCATATAATAAACAAGGACTATGTAATGACATGTTGGCTAGCGCAGAGTGTAAGGCCTTTGTTCTAGGAGGTAAGGAGTTCAACTCCCATCGGGTCCAATATATTTTTTAATGAATTGTATTGTAAGAGACCAATGGGGTGTTTCCACATGGCAACCTCTAATTGGTTGTCCTCTGCCACATGTCAACTAGAGACTGGAACACATAATATGCCATGTGTACATGTAAGTATCTTCCATGTATACTTATAACATTCTTCCACATCTCCATGTACGGATGTGCAACGTGTCACCCTTGCAGTGGTGACACATGTCACCTTGACCTTTGACTTTTTGACCAAGTTTGACCTTAACTTTGATCACTTATAACTTTTGCATACGAGCTCCATTTGAGGAACCGTTTACGTCGTTGGAAATATTACGACGTGCTCTTCGCGATCATGCCATTTTTACTGAGTTTTGGAAACTTTTAATTTTTTCCCTTTCTATGTCTGTTGAAGCCATTATGAGAGTCCTCAGTTGCCTCTACCAATTATGAGTTGTTCTTAGACTTCTATGGATCCTTTTTGGATCAAGTGGTTTGGTCATCTAAATTATCGCTCATTGAAGAAACTATGTAATCAACATATGGTGATTGGTTTTCCTCTTGTTTCAGGCAGAGATGGTGTTTGTGTCGGTTGTTTTCTCGGAAAATGTCACCAGGATAGTTTTGAAAAATGTGCCTCTTGGCATGCCTCGGGCCCTTTGCAACTTGTTCACAGTGACTTGTTTGGTCCACTTTCTTCTCCTTCTTTTTTTTGGTGCAATTACTTCTTAGATTTCATTGATGACTTTTCCATATGTACATGGGTTTACTTCTTAAAACTTAATAGCGAATTTTTTGACAAGTTTCTGGCTTACAAGGCCCTTGTAGAAAAGCAATCTAGACATCAAATTCAAAGGTTAAGAACAAATAATGGAGGCGAATATGTGAACATTAATTTGAAAAGTTAATGCACTACAAAAGGCATCCAAATGCGACACATTGTTCCATATAACCCACAACAAAATGGTGTCGATGAGAGAAAGAACCGCACATTAAAATAAATGGATAATTGTATGATCCAATTGTTATCGGACTAATCGGTAGGTGCGAACACTAACAGATCTCCCTAGATCCACCTGGATCTAGAACAAAACAGGATAGGACATGACTCTTTCCCTAAGTTTTGACCATTGAATTAGCTAGTAGGAAGGAACAAGTAATGTACCTTTATATTGCTTCATAGGGTCTCTGTTGCTCCTGCTTCGCTCCGGTGCTCTCGTGAGGTCAAGACCAAGACAACACAAACCAACCAAAATGAAGATAGAAAAATATATTCAACTGTCAACTTATGTGTATGATCAAGGAATTACACAATAAAGTGAGAATAGCTTTATGGGAAAGGGACATGCCACTATATCATATTAATTGAAAGTAAAGATTAGAACCTGATTGCCTTGATGTCACAAGCTTCCTTTTGATGTCTCTTGGCTCCAAGACACACACTTGCTCAATCCTTGTATGAAGAAGATCAAATCCTCTTGATAGACTTGCTAGAGTCTCCAAGCTCTTGTTCAAGCTAAGTCCTTCACACAATTCTTTCACCAACTCTCTAATGAATCTTGCTTAACCTTTTCCATGAGAATTCCATCAATATATGGGAGAGAATGAGATGGCTACTTAGATAAGAATGATCCCACAATATCAGGGAATCCCATATAAAGATAACCATTCGAATTCCAACCCATTCTTCTAGAAGATTCCCTTCTAGAAACATCGAGAATTCATCTGTTTCCATGCTTTAGAGAAGGTTTGCACCCTAGCTATGTTACATAGTGCGAGAAGTTCGCACCCCAACTTAAGGCAGCCTACGAGAATGTGTCATTCTCTCACCCTGGGATACTAGCAGCCTGCAAACTCTCTTCAAAAATGAGTTTTCTGGGAAGAGATGAACATAACTTTTCTTAGGAGAAAGTTCTTATGAAGAGCTTGAATACACCAACATCAATACATCATCATGATGACCAAAATCATGGGTAATAGAATGCCCCCCAAAGTATGAGGCCGGAACTAGTGACAGTCGAAAGACTTTGTAAGCTACATGTGTGTGTCGGAAACCAGGAGCACACCTAATTGGAAACCTGTGAACAAACAAGCATCTGCAGAATATCATATATATCAATTCTGAGGTAGACATTCACATACTCAGATCATAGATGGATGACATTGTAGACATTGGTCATGGCCACCAATCATACACTGTGGATCCATGTCGTCAAAATATAGCATAGCCACCAAGAATACACTGTGGATCTATGCGAGAAAATTCAAATTGAGACGACATAGCCACAATACATACACAGTGGATCTATGTGTCGCAAATTATGCATACTCCATCACAACCTAGACAAAGAGATGATATCCAAGGTCTTCAATCTCGTCACCCAAAAGTACAAATCTAACCATGTGATTACATGTGTTGAAGTCGAACATGGCAGAAACCACTTGATTACCGGTCATTGATGAAACCATTAACAAATGCGAGGGAAATCACCATTGATGTCAATGACTCCCAAGGTACTCTAGTACAATCCATCGAGTGTGAATGAATGAGTTGAAGTCGAACATTCGATGGAATCTTTCAATCAGGGGTCAATGATGTAAACCCACTGTCGAATGTAAGGAAACCTGCCATTGAGGCATGCAAGCTCCAAGGTACCAAAGAATTTCTAAGTCTTGATTCCGGATAATGAGTTGAAGTCGACAGAACAAAACTCATCACAAGAGGGCCTTAATGTATCCCCCATCAATGACACGAAATAAGTAACAGATTTTGAAGGTGAAACAGAGTATGACGTAAATTAAACTGGACATAAGGAAGGCCGACACAAAGAGAATGGACAGCTGCAGATGGCCGACTCAATAGAGGTTTCAGATGGACTTCTCTTGAACATATGAATGACACGACCAATGATTTGGCAGCATTGACTCAAAGATGACACAAGGAATGACCTTGTAGCAAATCGAATGAGAGACAAATGGATTTCCCAAACCGACTTCAAATATAATGAATAGAGGGTGTCATGTTCAAGAGCGACACTTACTGCCAATCAATACGAAGATGAAAACATATCCCTTTCCCAAATTTTCCCCCACCATGTCTGGCGAGTACCTCTTTATTTTTACGCAAGCTTGAGGAGGATAACATATGCTTGTTGATATAAGATTATCCTTCGGATAAGTCCTTCAGAGTATGTTTAACGAACCCTAAGAAGGAGTGGTTCGGTCCCATTACGGGTCTGTCAATGTTTGTTTAACGAGTCCAAAGATAGAAAACTCAAAGGTTTTTCATGATTATAGAGTCTGGAAAAAAACTTAAAAGAGAACTCTCTCAGATCCTTTTTCATAAAATAGTCCAATGAGACCGAAAAATAGCTAAATTATTGCTCACCGGACGCTTTCTTCAAATACTTTATCGAGCGTGAAAATAGCAAGGTCGCTCGGCTATCTTTTCATGTTTAGAGAGTCTGAAAAGAGCTTGAAGAGGACTCCAGGTGGGTTCCTTTTTCGTATAACCTTGTTGAGCCCGAAAAAGTGATAAAAGTATGCTCGATCGCGTTCTCATATATTTTCGAGTGCGAGAACGGACAAAGACCATGCTCGAGGTTTTATAAAAAAAACCATAAAAAACAATCAAAACATGGATGAAAAAAGAAAAATTATGTCTGCATCCCTGTATATGAACATCGAAGTCATTACGCCTGCAAAATTTACACTCAAAAGGACATTAGGGATTAGGGTTTAATAGATAAATAATCATAAAAAACCAAATAACATGGTAAAAGTAAATATAAAGGAGTAAAACTCTTTTTACCATATCATTTTCACTTTTCCACTATTTGAGCTCAAAAACCCCTCTTTTGCCCTCGAAGTTCGGCGTCAGATTGCAGGAGTTACGAATGTCCATTCGACGAGCTGTCACTGACGGTGAGGTAGGCTCTTTATCTTCTACTCTTTCATCTTTTAATTTTGCATTTTCATTGGTTAAAATTCATTTTTTGAGTTGATTTTATGAGCCCTACTTGCGCTCAGCCATTCTCGCAGGTGGGCTACACGGGACCTGCGAGAATGGGTGATTCTCGCAGGTGAGCCCACAGCAGCCTGCGAGGTTCTCGCACTATGCCCAAAGGGCATCTGTGAGAACCACAAAGCACAAAAGTTTTTTAAGAATTTGCTCAATAAAAAAGAACCAATTCATGAATAGAGTTGCTAATCCTCTTTTTGTGCTTCTTATGTAAGTAATTGGCCATCAAAATGGTTCTTGAATGGCATGAAAGGGAGCACGAAGAAGACAATGCCATTGCCGAAAACCATCCACCCACTATTGATTCTTTAAGAAACTGTGGCCTTCTGAAGTACTTTCGTATCCCGGGCATGAGGGCCCAAGTCAGGTTATTAGAGTACCTTGTGTGTATGTTGGATCCCGATCAGTAGGTATTTCATGTGGGGGTCCACACACTATCCTTAGATATTGAGGACGTTTAATTCTTGACTGGACTGTCATGGCGGGGGTACCATGTGAGCCTGACTGGTAGCAGAGGTGGTGGGCGGCCCATGAGTGAGTACTATCGCTTACACTGTGTTCCCGAGGCAGAAAGGAAGAAAGGGAAAGTAGCTATTTGGGGAGTGAGGGATTTGACCCTCCATACTATCCTATTCACCATAGCTCGGATGGCTGGGAGTTCTTCTCCTCACATGGCGCTACAGAGTTACTTCCAGTATGTCATCGAGTGTACTGAACCTCGGGTTTTTAACTGGGTAGATGTTGTGCTTCGTAGTACAAAAAGACAGCTGACCAAATGCAGACGAAGCAACCTGAAGCAATTCGGGTACGGATCTTTGTTAGTGTCCTTCTTTCTCGAGAGGGTTCCATTACTAAGGCTGCAGGTGGAGTGGAATTTATCGGCTCCCAGGGATCCAAGAATGCTGAGATGGTGTCAGCTCATGGCCCGGCACGTAGCTGGACCGATCATCAAGTATGATGATACCTTCTTTGACTAGCTTCAACCACAGATGATGATGGTTGATGATTATGCTTATGTCGGATTGGATTTCCAAGCAGATCTAGACTTAGTGCTACTAGGGGATGCTCAGTGGGGGGAACTTAGTAATAAGTACACACATTCTTTTCCTTTTTAAATGTTTTTGTGAATTTTTCATATTCAAATGTTTTTTTGTTTTATATGTTTGTCCAAAGACTAAATACAAAATCGTTGTTGATGACATAGATGTTGGACCTTACCGACCTCTTGGTACTTCTCCCATTCAGCGGCAAGGAGAGGTGGCGCCAATGCCATAATGGGAAGCCGGGGATTATCAAGCAGTGGAACAAAACCTAGAGGGTTTGACAGTAGATATTCCAGATATTCCTCTTGGAGAGGTTCCATGACGCGATCAGCGTCATACAGTAGGAGTGTCAGAGGCCATGAGTCGACTTCTCCATAGAGTTGCCCGGGCAGTCGTGTGTTACCATGAACGTCATCCATGATGTCACTTTGTAGAAGCCATGAGCTTCGGATTTTGACATTTTGGTCTTTGGACAAAACTTTTTGTAAAAAACTCTTTTGATCGTTATATATACAGACGGCTTCTACCGGTTTACCTTATATTGTGTGAAAAATGATGTGATTGATTTATAAATGATCCAAATGTCTGTCTAATACATAGTTAGCCAATGCATCAGTTAATGTATTTAGACATCTAGGAATATGTTGATATTCAATGTAATCAAAATAACTCTTCAAGAGGTGAATTCGCAAATACATCCGTAACAAAGTAGGACTTATAATAGTATAGACATTACTTAACTGTAGTACTACAAGCTGTGAATCGAGTCACATAACCAAATGACAGATTCCGAGCGAGATAGCATCAACCAATAATTCAATAATGGCGATATACTCTGCAATGTTGTTGGTTGCATGGCTGAGACACACACCTCGTAAGGAAACAAGTTCATTTGTAGGGGTGTAAATTGCCCATGCAGTGGAAGCAAGGTTTTGAGTACTACAGCTAGCACCATCAGCAAAGCCAATATAGGGTAGCGAAGACTCCGACATCTGGAAATCAAACACAACGTCACATAAGGGCAGAGACCAAATAACAACAAAAGCAAGCTTACAGTAACACACAAGAAGTATGATACAATAAAAATACAAGTACTCGTGCACATATGATTTTATGCATAGTAATTCTTCAAGTACAACCCATTCCTGGGTTCACTTAAAGGGATACCATCGTAATATACTAACTCATAAACTCCTTTAGCCAAAACTCATCGAACGATATAAGGACCTCGCCACATGGCTTCGAATTTTCCAGCTCCTAGCATATCTTGATCATGATCATAGAGGAGAACGAGATCTCCTTCGGAGAAAATGTGAGGCTTGACATGTTTGTCGTATTGGTCCTTGACACGTTTCTTCTGAGCTTCTATAACTAGTGTAGCATCGCGTCGAGTTTCGTCTAATCGCATAAGATATAATAGACATTCTTCCTCAGCAGAAGTGTTTGGTAGGAGTTCAACAACTATTTTTAAAGAGGGTATCTCGCATTCAATTGGGAGAATAGCTTCCACACCATAGACTAATCGGAAAGGTGTAAACCCAGTAGCAGACTTAACGGATGTTCGGTAAGCCCACAATGCCAAAAACAACATTGTGTGCCAACTTGTTTTGTGAATCCCTATCATTCGTCGAAGCATAGTTATGAGAACTTTTTTAATTGCTTTGACTTGGCCGTTGGCTTGTGGGTAATAGGGCGTTGAGTTATCATGGCGAAGACCCAACTTTTCAGTAAGTTCAGACATCATGAAGTTTCCGAAGTGGCTACCGTGATCAGTGACGATATATTGGGGAACACCAAAATGAGCTATGATGTGATTAAAAATGAATAATTCTACAGTCTTTCCAGTGTTGTCAAATGTCGGCATCACCTCGGCCCATTTCGTAAAGTAATCAACGGCTACAATAATGTAACCATGCCCCCCGACCGAGTGAGGGTGGCATGTCATGAAATCGATGCCCCATTTTGTGAAGGGACCAACGGAGACCATAGGGTGAAGAGGAGCAGGATGTGACTGTATCTTCTGATTATAGGTCTGGCAAGCATGGCATTTCTGAACGGCAATTATGCAGTCGTTAAACACAGAAGGCCAAAAATACCCTGCTCGTTAGATCTTCTAGGCAGTAGCATACCTATACCACCACATGCTCTGGAATGGTAGTCATTCAGAGCTTTCTCGGCTTCGTCGAATGTTAGGCAACGTCGAAAAACAGAGTCAATCCCCCGACGATAAAGAGTATCCCCGAGGATAATGTATTGATGAGCTTGATAGCGTATGCAACGTCGGTCAGTACTAGACAAAGTTGGCCGTAAAGTCTAGGTTTGGAGATATATAATGATATCCCCATACCAAAGATCACCAACACTAATAAGGAAAAGAGATTCATCGGGTAATGAATCCGCTGCTATTGGTTCCATTGCAGAATGGGGAAAATCGCATATCAACTTAGCAAAAACTAAGGACTTCTTGGACTTGGCATGTTTGAATTCCAAGTCAAACTCCTGGAGAATCACAATCCATTTGGAGTATTTTCCCCCGAGCAATTGACGGGTAAAAATGTGTTGCATAGGGTTGCAGTGAGAAATCACTGTAGTTTTGCATGAGAGAATATAGTGCCGGAAGCATTGGACGGCTTGAATGGCAGCCAAGGCCAGTTTTTCGACATGTAAATACTTGATTTCAGTAAGTGTTAGACTGCGACTCAAGTAGTAAATAACATGTTCGTCATTAGCATCATCCTCTTCGACGAGAACCATACCAATGGTGTAATCCGAGGTAGCAAGGTAGAGGAAATAATCGCGACTGTAATCGGGGGGAAAGAGAAGCAGATCACATGTTAGGGATAATTTCAAAGCTTCGAAAGCTTTGTTGGAAATGGTATCCCAGACGAACTCTGAACCCTTTTTTAGTAGCCGTGTAAATCCACGAGTTATCTCGGCATAATTTGGGATAAAACGACGAAAAAAGTTTGTTTTCCCCTACAAATTTTGTAACTGGCGAAGTGTAGAAGGAGGAGGGAGATTAAGGATTGCCTCAACCTTTAAAGGATCCACCCAGATCCCTTGACGCGAAATGATAAAACCGAGAAGGCGTCCGGATTCCATGCAGAAAATGCACTTATGAGGATTTAAACATATACGATAGAACCGACAGCGAACGAAAATGGCACGGAGATGGGTTGGGTGATTGACTCGGCGCATTGAGTGAGTGGGTAAATCGTCCAAATATGGTTGAACGATATGTTTGATATCATGGAAAGCATAATACATAGCGCGTTGAAAAGCTGCGCCAGCGTTCTTGAGACCGAAAGGAAGTTTCCGGTAGGCAAAAGTACCCCAAGGACAAATAAAAGTAGTCTTATGTTGATCCTCAAGAACAGTGTTGATTTGATTATACCCAGAGAAACCATCCACGAGAGAGAAGATTTCACTTCCGGCGCAGTCATCGACAATCTGATTGACAAAGGGGGTAGGAAAGTTGTCTTTTGGACAAGCTTTGTTGAGATCCTTATAATCAACGCATACATGAATGGTGCCTTGTTTCTTGTCAATCGGGACAATATTGGAAACCCAGTCTGTGAGAGCCACTGGATAAATAAAGCCGGCTTTAATAAGTTTCCCGACTTTGAGCTTTATAGCAGCCTCTTTACGTGGGTGAACTGGATGAAGGCATTGCCAGACGGGTTTAGCATCAGGGTATGTCTTTATCTCATGTATCATAATCTCAGGGTCGATACCAGGCATTTCCTCGTATCTCCATGTGAAGATGTCACGAAACGCTTTGAAAATGGACATGTAGGTGACGACTTCATCAGAAGAACATGAAGCTCCGATATGGACATTTTCGACAATCCCAGGTTTGACGGATATGTCAAGGGGAATAGTGGGCGAGATATTGCTTAAGTTCCCTTCGAAAAACACATCATGTGCAAACTTGGGAATAGTGGAGATGATGACAATGGTCGACGGGGTCAATATCCATTGGTAGTTCTCAAGGGTATGTTGCTCCAGAAAGAGGATGGAACAATGATGTCCATTGTCCCAGAGGGTGTCCTCCATGACGTACATGATCATCTCGTCAGTGGGAAAAATAAAACGAAAAGGATCGGGAGACAACTCATCAAGAGAGGGGGTAGAAGGCGTTGTCGATTGAATGGCCTGATAGGTGGATTCGACCAGACTTAACGACATTGCGTCGCCATAACAAAGATTATCTCCAGGGTCAGGTACTATCCAAGGGTTGTGAGACGCAGGAAGTTCGTGAGGCAAGGTGGAGATCATGTTGATGGAAGCAACAGATGAGCGTGGAACATCGGGTGGTGGAATGAGGAAAGTACCCATTAACGAAGAGTCCTTGAGAAGGCCTACACCGACGTTATCATAACCCGGTGGGGTTTTAGTGATAAACGGTACGTTGCCAGTACGGGTATCAGAATTGAAGAAAGCTAGTTGGTCGACGGTGACAACCTTGCCTTGATGTGGGAAATGTACCACACAGAAAAGGGTCGACACAACTACGCGCATGGAATCGATCCAGCTACATCCAAGCAGAAGATTATAATCAAGGGGAGTGTCAAAGACTTCCACTTCGACTTGGACCATTTTGCCTTCTAACATGATGGGCAACGAAGGAAGAACACTGTAGGGCTTAAAACTGGAGCCGTTGAAGGCTTTAAGAGTGTTCTGGGATTCATTCAAAGAATGAGAGCCAATAGCTTTCCAACAAGCAAGAGACATAACACATGTCAAGGCACCCTCATCGATAACGGTTCGGCAAATGTTTTTGTCAGAGACAATCACTTGGATCTAGAACGAAAGTTGAGGGGGTAACCTTGGAATGTGATCTTCCAAGTCAAAGATTATTAAATTTGTATCCGTCGGATCGATTGCACCGATAGCTTTCAACAGTGCCTTTCATTGCATAGGACAACTTTGAAGGACTTCGAGGGCTGACATCGCAGAAGGTGCTTGGGCCAGATCTTCAAAAATGTTGTAGTTCTGAGCCACAAGAGCATGAGGATTGAAATTCGATTTCCGAACGACGCCCTTTGGGGGGGGTCGTAGAACTGTGTCGAGGCTCGGTCGTTCGGGATGAAGAGGACCGTTGGTAGATGGAGTCACGGGAGAGGGTTGTACCAAGGAAGGCGGTAGATCATCAACCTTCTCTTTAGAGGGAGAGTAATCTTTGGCTCGAGTAGTGAATGTGACGTCGCTCTGCTTTGAATCGCCAGTACACATCAAAACATATGATGTAGTAGAAGAGGAGGGTTGGTCGTGAATGACCAACTGAGCCTGTTGTTGAGAAGAGAAGGGTTGGGACAAAATGGTCGGAGCAGGTGGTTTTGGAGCTCCTTGAAGGAACTTAGTGACCTCGACGCGTCATGGACAATCCTTTGTGTAGTGATCATCACCACAAATAAGACAAGGGTATCAAGGTTTGCACTTATCCCGATCATCAACAGGGGTAGTTTTGGTTTTCTCTGCTTGAGAAGTATTTTTTCCCTCCTTATTCTTACCTCTCCCCTTTTTAGATTTGTTTTTACCAGCTGGGGTAGATTGGACGACATTTACCTCAAAACTCTTGCCGGTGGGAGGGGTAGGAGACGGAGAATTTTGAACATTAGAAGAAGTAGGTTTGGGGTTTGTGCCTGAGGCAGAATGTGGTTGGGCCTGGAAAGTACCAATCACACCGTCAGTTGCATGTGAAGCAACTGGAGTAGTTGAAGTTCTGGAAGTAGAAGGACAAGGTAAGTCAGGTAGTAAGTCGTAAAGGGTACCCGTTTGTGAGTAAACGAGGTCAAGATATTGAGCACGACTTATAGCCCATTCTTCTGTAACCACACCACCCATGGCAATGTCACGACCGATGTCATTCACAAACAATTTGGTGAACCATTCTGCCAGCAACTGATTGGGGAGTTCGAGTTTAATAAGACGTCGTCGTCGTCGCCACTCATGAATGTGATCAGATATATGAGTGGCCTTGTTCTGTTTGAAAGAAGTCAAAATCTCAGTCCCTGTGTCATAACGAATCAGTAACTGGTAGTGTGTGAGGAAAGCCATAGCTAGGGTGTTGAAGTCAAAGAAGAAACCTCGTGACAATTCGATATACCACTTCGCAGCAAAACCTGTGAGATTTTGTTGAAAAAGATGTAAACGAATAGAGTCATCCATCAACGAGTTGGATGAACACCATAGGTGAAAAGTCATAACGTTATTGTTTGGGTCCTCTCCCTCTTTTCCGTCGAATTTGGGAATGTCCGATGGTAGCTTGGCTGGGATAGCGGGCCATTGGGGAGAGTGATGAATTGAATCATTTAAAATCCTTGACAAATCCAGAAGATCCAAAGTGGCTATGAAGGGTAACTGTCGATTCACCTGCGGGTACTGGTGGCTTTGGGGAGGAAGCCCTGTCGGCAAACCAATAGGACCATAAGTAATCTGCATATAATGTGAAGATCCAGGCAGATTCGGTGGTGGTTGAAGAGGATAGTAGCTCATAGGATTGTACCCTGGAACAGGGGCTTGAGTTTGAGCATTCGCCCCCCAAATGGGATTGAACGAACCTGGATATGGTTGGCCCACACTAGGGGGTATTACAGACACAGTTGGAAACTGTTGCCCCCTAGTCGATTGAGGAGGATGTTGTATCAACTGATTCCAATACTGGGCCAAGGACGGAGGTATGTTTTGCCCATAAGGTGGGGTCGGTCCTCCCATTGAAGGTCGTGTTCCAATTGGGGGAAGTGTGCCAATTGGTGGTTGTATTCCAATTGGGATTTGCGTTCCAAAAGGAATCTGTCCACTGAGAGGGGTTTGAGTCATACCACCTTGGTGCAATTGTCCACCGACGGGAATATGGTAATTTGGTGTGAATGATGGAATAGTGCCACTAGGATAAAGACTACAAGTAGAAGACGAAGAAGGTCCTCCAAAAGGAAATTGAGGGAGTGTCGAAATAAAACTAGGAAGAGAGTGCTCAGAAGAAGAAGGACCACCAGGAGAGCCGGATGGGGTTTGCGTAGGAGTGTGAATGGAAGCATTCAATGCACGGTATCCAGGTGGTAATGTTGGAGTGACATTGGGCGTTCACGATGTGTTGATGGGAGCAATACTAACCACAGCAAAACCGGTGGGAACACTCGTAATATCCGTGAGATGGGCCATTTCGGCAAGGACAGTAAAGTGATAAGAGGTAGTCAACGGTACTGTCTCTGGACTAGAGATTTTGGAAATCACAGGTGGGTTGATTTCAGAAATCACAGGTGAACCTGGACCAAAAAGGTCTCCTTGGAAAACACCTGTAGACCAAAAAAGATCTTGGCCTTCTATGCCTGGAAAGGGTCCAACTGGTGATCCAGAAGATGTAACAACTAATTCTCCGAAAGAATTGAGTCGCATAAACGGTCGCTTAGAATCAGGGTGAAGTCGAAATTCCTCTCAAGTATTTGTAATTCGAAAATGTTCTAGAGAGTCAATGCATTCCACTTGTGGCGTGGTGACGACTGTGACTTCACTTTTCCAAGGAGAGCCCTTAGGTGTACTTGTATGCAAGGCTTGAGAACCTTACATATGCTCTAGAGATAAACCCTGCATTCTACATGAACGACGTGGAGGAGCTATTGTAAATAAGTGACAAACTTCACGAAGAAAATCGTAGGGTCAACTTTGGTAAACAAACAACACGCGCTAGTAAACAAAATCTAGGAAGCAACACCAAGCAAACAAGACCTTCTAATTTTGAATTCACTAGTTGGTGATGAAATCCAACGTCGCAACAACGAGACGAGAAGGGGCTGGGCTAGGGTGGAAAATTTACGCTGACAACCTGCTTAACGAACTTACACCCTGGTGCAAGCTCCCACACATAATCGTGGGTATACCCTCCAAGGAGCCCGAGTGAGTTTGGTCAACGTCAATTCCATGTACCGTGAAGACTTTCCATTTCATAGTCACCTCATGTAAGAACCTAGAAAGATAGGCTACTAATGTTACCACCAACAACAATAAAGCCTGGGGGGACAGTCGACAGTCCGATCCACATGCAAGGGCAGGGTATCTAGCCCAAAATCAACTCAAAAGGATTCCACTCATCATTGTGGGTATACCTCCAAGTAATCCCCATAATACGTGCAATCTCTACACCGATATCAACAAAGCAGGGTGAGTAACTCTATCAATATCAATGCGACCTCGTGTTTGACCCTTGTGTGAGAAGGGCTTCCCAGGACAAGATGTTGCAAATGGAATTTAACACTCCCTAACACAAGATGATATTGTGTGTTTTGTGCTTTGGAGAGTGTATCTCTCTTCCTACTCCAAAGAGCTAGCCTAGCTAAATGTTGGTGTAATAGAGCCCTAGAAAAGAGTTACTAGGTAAATTTTACAATTGCGTAGTGTTATTAAGAGTTGTTGTTTACTCAAAGGGAATGGAGATGAAACTTATGTTGTATGACTCTGACCCAACGATGCATGGATGAGAATGAAAAATATATCGATTTTCGTTCAATGAATCCTATGTATGGGAGGGAGAGAGAAGTTTTCTGGATCAAACTGTGAACTACGAAACACAATTTCCTTCAAAATACAAATGCAACAAATCACGCATCAATAACAGTTCTCTATTGTTTCTTTTTCAATAATTTCAACAATTGATTTTCAATGTTTTCGAAAACGAAAATGATTTTTGAAAGAAAAACTTTGTTCACTTTTCAAAAAGGACCCACACCATGATAGTGAGAGTACAGAAAATCAAAACCCAATGAACAAGAAATGATAAAAACCCAAACCACTCTTTCAATGAAAACAAAAATAAGAAGCAAACCAATCTAGTCTTTTTCAATCGCATAAGAAAAGTGATATTTCAAACAATAAGCAAATGATAAAGACCAAGAAACTCAACTTTCAACCAATTGACAGTCCTTAACAAAACAAGCACACTCAGATTCCGAAATCAGAGAGTATGGCTTTGCCATGAAAATTCAAGAAACGAAAGTCAAGAACAAGTGACAGGAAGAGCCTTGAAATCCTAAGACTATTCGTGCACGAAAATGAAGACAAGAAAGACATCAATCAATGGTCCAAGAAACTCCATGAGGCACCTAGACTGATCTGGGCAGTTGAAGATGCCAAAACTTAAATCCAAAATTTTTCAAAAATGGATTCGCAGGCTGAGAGTGTTGCACAGTGCGAGAATGAGTGATTCTTGCAGGTGGCCTTTGAGAAAAGTGAGAGAAACTCACACTGAAACTAAAGATAGAAACCCAGTGGAATAGCCAATTTTGTTATCGGACTAATCGGTAGGTGCGGACACTAACAGATCTCCCTAGATCCACCTGGATCTAGAACAAAACAGGACAGGACATGACTCTTTCCCTAAATTTTGACCATTGAATTAGCTAGTAGGAAGGAACAAGTAACGTACCTTTATATCTCTTCCTAGGGTCTCTGTTGCTCCTGCTTCGCTCTGGTGCTCTCGTGAGGTCAAGACCAAGACAACACAAACCAACCAAAATGAAGATAGCAAAATATATTCAACTGTCAACTTATGTGTATGATCAAGGAATTACACAATAAAGTGAGAATAGCTTTATGGGAAAGGGACATGCCACTGTATCATATTAATTGAAAGTAAAGATTACAACTTGATTTCTTTGATGTCGCAAGCTTCCTTTCGATGGCTCTTGGCTCCAACACACACACTTGCTCAGTCCTTGTATGAAGAAGATCAAATCCTCTTGATAGACTTGCTAGAGTCTCCAAGCTCCTGTTCAAGCTAATTCCTTCACACAATTCTTTCACCAATTCTCCAATGAATCTTGCTTAACCTTTTCCATGAGAATTCCATCAATAT